>VWZD01007940.1:0-25286 GCA_013396695.1 Sakesphorus luctuosus | reverse complement strand
TAATGCTCAAATCCTTTTTCATGCAGGCATTTGACAATTTTATAGTATTTTAATTGAAACAAAAATGTTTCATTGCTTTGTATTGTGGAAGGTGTTTATTTGACTATAAAGTAGTTCTGGTTTCGGTGGGTTAGAAATTGTATGCAAAATTGTAGGATTCTGTTTTGGTTTTCATTAGTCTTCTGTCCCCTCAAAAATTGTACATCAACCATATTTAAAAAAAAAAACAAAACAAGGCCACCACACATACCTTCATTTTACATTTGCAATTACTTTGATTATGTGCATTCTTGTTATGGTACTCCTCCTTAATCTGCTTCTTGCCTTTGTGCTGGTGTTCTATTCCTCATATATGCCCTTCCTGGCTCAGGGACTGTTCCCTAGCCTGTCTCCTAAGGAATGGGGATGCTTTACAAGCCTTTTTTCTACTCTGTTCTGGATACAAGATTGAACTCATACCTCCTGAGTTTACCACACCTTATTCACTATGAGATCTACTTCTTGGTCTTCAAATTACTTCTTAGTAATACAGATACAGTCATTTTTGAAAAGGTTTCAGCATAAGAGGACTTAATGTATTTTTGGGAAGTTGAAAACATGAAACAAAAACTAGCTGTCAACATTTGAAAGGTATCAAGAAAGACCTAGTGTAATTATTTCTTTATTCATGTTTTTGCAGATTCTGGTCCAAAATCAGAGTTTTGTTTAAGGCAAACTTGAACAGATGATGCGACTTTAATCTAGTGTGACTTGCCTGCATGTATTTTCAAGTGCTCAAAGGGAATTCACATTTGATTATTTGCACCATAGTGCACTGCATAAAATATTCATGGAAGTGTCACTTTTCCATAGGTGGCACTCCGGGGCAAAGACAGGGACTTTGGACATTTTTAAAGTAATAAGTATGAAATGCAAGTTGAAAAAAACATATGCTGTTTGGTACTGGTGTCCTGCAGCAACTGACAAATCAATTTTAGACCAGCAAAAAGTGATTGTACCTGTATTGTTTTTGACAGGGGTTCAGAGTTTGCTAGCTAAGGTTATTGTAAGAAGTTTCTGCAAATCAGAAGTGTGAGCAATTAAAAAGAATGACACATACTCTAAAACCAGACTGTAGTTGCTGCACTGTTAATATTAGTTATCTTTTGTCTTCAAATGCTTGTCTAAACTGATATATGGTCTAGTGTGAAGTGATCTGAACCCTGTAAAAGTTACCATGAGCTTCATTGGGCTTGGAGACCCCCAGCCTTTTTCTAAATTTCCAGCTTGAAGTCGACGTGTTGATAGAGGGGATCAAACTATTTGATTACAAACATGTTACTGATTTTAAACAAATCCAGAGACCAATCCTGAATGCTTGCCTTGCTAATTAGGGTTGGATATTGAGAACAAAGTGAAGAATGTATGATGTATTGAAGAATGTTTTTGTATCTTGAATTTGATTATATACTTTACATTGTATTTGTTATACATATTTCATTCACAGTAATGTGCATGTTTTGATGAATAACTCTAAAAAGTGTTTTATAAATACAACTAACTCATATATTCACTGTGTTAGAAAATAACCTTGTATACTAGCAATTTCTAAACTAACCTTTCACGTTTTTAATAGGACAGCATAGAACAGGAAGTTTAGTAAATCTATTCTAAATTTCACAATTAAGAATTCTATTAACACCTAAAACAGAAATGTTGGATTTTTCATGACAATTTCAAGGAGGGAAGTTAAGAAGCCAATTTCTTCTTTTGTAAAACAACACTTATTTTTAAATGTTGATTCTCAAATTTTCATTTTTCTGAAATGCTTATTAGCCTTACCAATTTTGCCTTGATAGGTGTCTTTGAAGTCCTCAAAGTGATGCACGAGTTAGGGGTGGAACTTGACGCAGAAACATACACAGATTATGTTTTTAAAAATTTTGCCGATAGTGAAACTGCTTGTTCCCAGATGAAGGTGAGTTTACATTTTAAATTTGTAAAAATGGCTATTGCATGGCTTGTTATTCTGTGCTCTCTGTGGAGGCTTTAGAGCATAGTAATGCTCTAAACATGAACCTTGTGTGATGAAGCCTATTCAGAATATTTAGATTACTTTTCAAACAGTTATTGCACTGGTGGGTTCTTTAGGTGTCTTTCTCCTGCTGCTTTTCTTTTTCTTCTTTAGAGCTAACCAAAATATTTTGCTCCAGATCTAGTAGCTTTCTGTTTGGTGAAGTGGAAAACTAAATAAATGAATAATGCTCCCTTTTTTTTTTTAGCTGGGGATTGGAAGTATTGCAGTTGTTTCTGGTGGATTTTTTTTGATATGTTGAAGAATTGAGAATTGCAGACCAAGTTTAACTGTGCCAGTCTTTCTGCCTTTGGTAACACTGTGTCTCGCAGTAATTTTTGATCAGTAGCACGTTACTTGAGTAGCTATCAGACTTCTGTGGAGCACTTTCTGTGTTCTCACCAGCTATCAGTACAAGAATGCCAATGTCCTTTGCAAAGAAAGTGTTTAAAAATGCAGAATATCAGAAGGACTTCTCTGTATGAAATTCTGATGATTGATTGCTTTTTCTCTAGAAAAATGGCTGCCTGTTTGAAAGTGTTGGACTCCATGTAGCAGAAATAAGGTGGGAAGCAGCAAATGGAAGACTAGACAAGGTTCTTTCTATATGTAAGTATTTCTCATGTGTCCCGTTTCTACGTACAGCAGTGTTGATTGGTTGTAGGCTAAAAGGTTTACTTTTATTAATATATGAGGTTTAGAGATAGGTAGTAAACTTGAGCAAATAGTTTATTATGTGGGGTCTTCTATGATGAGATGTCAGATGAGATGTGAAACTACCAATTCTGAACAATATATCATGGTTAAATTCTTCTGTGGTTTTGAACCTGCCTGTAAGATTTACATGTAAGTTATTTGCAAATAACTTCTTTACTGTGGTTGTGATAGGAAGTTCTAGCCAGGTGGGGGTTGGTCTCTTTTCCCAGGCACTCAGCAATAGGACAAGGGGGCCTGGGCTCAAGCTCTGCCAGGGGAAATTTAAGTTGGATATCAGAAAAAAAATTCTTTCCAGAGAGAGTGCTCAGGCATTGGAATGGGCTGCCCAGAGAGGGGATGGATTCCCCATCCCTGGAGATTTTTAAACTGAGCTTGGATGTGGCACTGATTGCCATGATCTGGTAAATGGACTGGAGTTGGGCCAAGGGTTGGACTTGATGATCTCGGAGGTCTTTTCCAACCCCATCGATTCTATGATTCTATGACACTCTGGTACATGGAGAGCCTTAGGAGACTGTTTTGCACCATGAGCTTTAGGTGGTTGGTGCTGGGATTGCTTTGGTTTGCAGCATCACTTACAGCAGGATGCTGGTCTCACAATATAGCTCTGAAGTACTGCAGCATTGTTACTGAAAGAACCAGCTTTAAAGAACTGCTTGGCACTGACAGTAACCTCGGTGTGTTCTGTTGATCTGCTGGTCATGGAAGGGATGTGTTTAAATGTGATTGGTTAATAAGGCGTTCACGTTGTAGCAACATGTTTAAGAGTTTTCTCCAAAGACTGTTCTGATGCTCAGTGCTTGCAAAAATTAATTTATGTCATCAACTGAATGTATGTGAATGTATGTGTTTATTTGCCTTGTATGTGGAGATGCTAATAAAACATCTAAATTTGGGCTAAATGTGATACAGAAAGATCTCTTTGTAAACAATTTTGTGTGTCAGGGCTCAGGGGAAAGTTTAAGCAGTCTTTTGCTGCAGTTGTCATCAACTGTTTTATTTAACAAAAATAGAAATAAATAGTGTGTACACCATGGCTCTGGGAAGCCATTGTGTTGCAAATGAAAAAATTGAGTAGTTACTCAATTTTTGTATTAGAGATTTATTGATTAGTGATTCTTAACGTTCACCTTACGTTTTGCCACTATTTGGTTTTTTATTACAAAAAACCCATGAACCCAACGATTGACCACAAAAAAAAAATGAAGTACCTAAAATAACTTGGAGTTTTATTTTAAAGGATAACTGCTTGTTAAGAGCAATGAAACTTCTTCTGGAAGCTGGAGGAGTTGGGTTTTTTTCCCCTAATGGAAAAGTAGGCCCACCACTGCACACTAATTTTGGTTAACTGAAATAGTCAGATTTTAATGTGTTCCAAGACACAAAGATGTCTATACCTGTGACATGGTAAATGTATATGGTATCAAAAATATGATACAGGCACATATAGTAGTCTGTGTTCTTTCTTACTGTCACAAAATTAGTATCACATAGTATATTATTTAGCCGTTGTCTGTGAGTTGAATTTAAATCTTGTAGGGGTATTTCTGTTTACAAAGAGTAGGGTTAATAATTCATGGAGACATATCAAATTTCTTTGAACTTGAGCTTTAAAGGAAAGTACTCCGTAAATAGTTTACCAAGCTGAAATGAATGCTAGTAAATCTAATTAGCACCTATGTGATGATAAGGCACAGATATTAAACAGCTGATTTTTTTTTTAATTTGTCTCCTTTTGCAGTAATACAAAGAGGGAGGGAGAAATAGATGCAGTATGGAAAATAGTTTGAGATTGTCTCATCAGTGTAGTCAGAGGAGGAGAAGGTTGGTTATTAATGCTGGCTGCTATCTGGGTGTATTGATTCAGCTGCTCAGGCCTTATAATGTATAGATTTCTGCTACTGACAAGATGAAAACTACGAAGCATCAGCTGAGGAATCTGGGTGCATAAGGCAGTGTACATGAGAGCCGCTTTTTCCCTTTATCATGCCATTCCATTCCACTTCATTGTCAGCCCCTTGATTTTCTCAGACTTGTTTGTTGCTAAGGAAACCAGGTTGCCGATTGTCAGCAGCAGCTGAGCATACTAAGATGCTTTTCTGCTCGTCTTTTTACGAGCAAAAAGTTTAATGTACTGCTGGAGGAGAATTTCTGTTGAGGGTGTCTTGAGATCAACTTTACCTGAGATTTTCAAACAAAAAGAAATGTTCCAACGTGTATAACTTTCCATTTTCTACATGCCTGGAGTTAGGCAAAGGAAGTGGTCTTAGCATGTTGTTCCTGCCTTTTGCTTCCCAGGTTTCTTTAGAGCTGATGGTTTTATTTTGGTTTTCTTCTACCATATAGCATATTGCAACCCCTGCTGAAAGGGCCCTATGCATTCAGGTTTTACAGCAGTTGTGATACCGAAGTGAGATGATAATAACTTCATACAGGCCATAAATGCATCTACTACTGTATTTTTTTTCTTTTGCTGGTCTGCGGTGCTGGGAGGAGAGACAGCAATTCTAGAGGAAGAAGGTAGAATGATTTGGAATCTTTGGCCAAGAAATGATGTAAAGATGAGGACATAATGCATAACTGTAAATGACCTCTCAGAGACGTATAATTTTAAGTGTTTTTGCATTTGCTTTGTGTTCAAGTATTATTGTAAATACCAACATTTAGAACTGTATATTTTTCTGGCTTTTTTCCCTTAGTTTGAATTTAATTCATTTTAGATGGAACTACTTTTTCTTTCTTGCCGGGCCATTTACACTAGCAGAAGCAAATACCTAAGAAAGTGTTGTGCCATTGGTTTTTTGTTTGGTAGTTTGGGTTTGGTTTGGAGGTTTCGGTGATTATTTTATTTTTATTATTAGTTAAAAAAATAGAAGGCTCAATTGTGAAACCTATGTTAAGGTAGATATTGAGTCTGAAAGAATTAACAAACCATTTACCTCCACTAATATCTGAAACTTTCTTCATTGGGATTGTTTGAGGTTTGTTTTGCTTTTTGGAATTGGTCATGTACTTTTTTACAGATAAGGATGCTTAGTACAATTAATAATTCATATAAAACATAATGTATTAACTATGGACACTAAAGGTAATGAAGAGGGAAAAAATATCTCTCTCTGAATATTTGATTGCTTTTGAAATGCAGCAAATTTAGAGCTGATAAAACCAGGCCAGTTTCAAATACTTCGGTATTTTAAATTTTGATTTATAAATGTTTGTCAGCATTTACTAAACTTACAAAATGGGTTTTTAAAAAAATGACAAGCTATTTCCATGACCTGCTGAGTTGTTGCAGTTCAGGGATTTTTTTTTTACAATGACTATTGAGAAATGTTTCTCTCATTTACAGTGTCTTCGGCAAACACACCTCCTATTGATTCTCGTCAGTTTAGAAACAGCCTCATTTGGGGTTTTAAAAGGTAAGATTGCTGTATGAATACCTTTTTTTTCCTCTCTGTAACAAAGTTCCCTCTCATTTTTGCTTTGTTGAGCATAAGCCTGTTCAGGTTTTTGCCCCCCACTCTATGTCTGAAACTTTACAAGAAGCATTCCAGGTATAGGTGGGGAATTGTTGTTCCTCCCTGCTTTCCTCATTTTCCTCGCCTTGGCAATACATGAGCATATATTTGATAGTAGATCAAAAGAACTTCACTGTTCTTGTTTGTTCTGTTGTATTTGCCAGTATATAAACATTTGGGGGTTTATCTTTATTCACTTTTCTCTTTATAAACAGCTATGCTAATCTAAGAGTTCCCTAAAGATTTTCACTATTAACCAATAACGGGATGCTTAACAAAGACAAATACCAGTAGGAGCTTGGCATATTCCGCTACATCTGCTAGTTTTCTGTGCCCTCTGGGTTACTATGACTCATGAATGTTCACATGTAACACCTAGTCTTGTGCTAGATTGCCGGGACTTCATATTCACAGCCATATGGTGGTCCCGTTTTGCAGTGAGGGTTCCTTGCTAACTTGCAGGGTTGTCTGAAGCTTATGTCAGTACATGGGGCAGTCCCATGGTGTAATGGAGAGCACTCTGGACTCTGAATCCCAAGGACCTGAGTTCGAGTCTCAGTGGGGACCATCCCCTGGCAGTTCAATGCCTCCCTGCCATCCCATCCCGTCACATCTCGGATACTCAGCAGGGTCAGCCCCGGTTAGTACTGGGTGCTGTGACAGTCCCGAGGACTTCACTGTCACTGTCCAAGCTCGCTCGGCTGTGGCAGATGGACCTCAGGACTTAAACGGTGTGGCCAGTTCTGTGCACGCTGTGCCTCACCTAAAAAATCCACTGTGCAGGCTGGAAGGGCACACCCACGTGGGGAGAGCCCTGCCCAAATCTGCGTTCGCCAGGTCTGGCCATACATACATGCCGGTACATAAGAATTAGGAAGCATTTCTATCCTACACTGAGGCATTTGCCTCAATCAGACACTTAGGACTGTGAGTGAGGGGGTTTTTTAGCATACCTACACTGTGGGGTAGAGAGTCACTTAATATTACTCAGGACTAGAGTTTGAAGGCTGATTTTGTTCACTAAATTATTTCCTAAAATTCTCTAATGAGTGTGAGTCAGAACTGTGTTTAGGTTGGATACCAGTAAAACACAACAGGTGAACATGACCAAAATAATTTCCTAGTAAATTTCATGTTCTGTCTGGCTGATCTGCTCTACCATGGGAAAAGGAGGAGAAAAAGCAAAGCAGTGCTGAAATTTGGTTTGTTGACTAGGCCCTGGCTGACCTTGATACCCAAGGGATAAAGTGAAAAAATGTTTTAATTCAACAGAGGTATTTTGCTACTCCTTCTAGTAGTCAGTCCCAGAAGCATCTGTTTCAGCTGTATTAATTAAAACAACAGATTTTTGAAGCACATTTTCTCTCTGTAAGTATGATACACAATTGAAGTAGTTCTTGCACTGGAAAGGAAACCATGCCAGTGTTTACCACACACAACCAAGGCTAGCATGAAATACCCCTACCACTGGGAAACTCTTCAGGTGTTCAGAATGTGATTTAAAGTATCTTTAAAATGTTACCATCTTGCTAGGAAAACTAGTTGCTAAAAATCATGCTCTTCTCAAGTGAGAGAGTTACTCGCCTTATGATGGGCACAGTTCCTTCTGTTGTGATTTCAAAAGTTACTGGATGTCTAGGCTAAAAACTCAGAATTCTAATTCGAATTAATATTCGGGGCTCTTTGGTGTTTGTTTTTGTTTGGTTGGTTTTTTTAATTGGTTGGGGGTTTTTTGTTTTTTAGGGTTTGGTTTGGGGTTTTTTGGGAGGGAGGAAGGTGTGGTTTCCTTTTTACTTAAGCCTTTCTTGCCACTTGTGTGTGTGTTTCTGTAATACAACTCTTTGATGAGCCTTTATTGCTGCCTGGCTGCAGAAGTGATGTACAAGGTTGGCTTCTCCCAAATTGCACCCTCATGTTGTTGCTGAAAGCATGTCAACTCATCTTTCCTTTTCTGTTTTAAACCTAATGTTATTTTTTAAGCTGGAACAACCTGAACATGAAACTTGAGGGTGTGATAGGATAGAAGAGAAGAATATTTTTACCTTTTATAAAGACCACAGCAAAATTTTATGGCGAAATGCAGGTCTTGAATGTTCAAATGAACAGAGTTCAGGACTGGTGTACGAAAGTACAGGGTAGGGACACCAGGGACACATGAACAATGTCTGTGGCAGACAGTTTATGGATTTCTGTTGAAACTGCTCTTCTCTAGTAACTGCTTCAAAGTATTCCCATTCAACTTGCCTGATGTACCATTACTGTTTCAGAGTCAAGTACTTTAGGAAATTGATGCATTTGATATCTGCAGTTCATTGTCGTGCTGTCAGTGGTGGAGTGAGTTCATCCAACAAAGCTTAACTAACCTCACAGATGGCATTTTCTTCTCCCTCTGTGTGGACCTGCATTTGACTCATTTTCAAATACATGTAGCAGTTGCACAAAAGGAATATTATATTTCATAGGTTTGAAACTCCTAACTAAAATCCTAAAATTCTATGAATACTTTCAAGTTTTTCTGCATCTCTTTAGACTGACGTCTTATTTTCCTTTTCTGAAATTGTAGGAAGCTAAAATCAGGTCAAAAGTTTGTGTTCCCTTGCGCTTGTCTGTGTTAATGCTGTTTTATAGTTGTTGAAAAAGTTGTAGTTCTTGAAAAGTTACAGCTTATAGTGAGAATTTTGCTGTTCTACAAATAATAGGAATACGTCAGGATTTTTATACTCCAGAGAACTGGTTTTACATTAAGGTGTCAGGGTTTTATACTTCAGTGAACTGGTTGACGTATGATTTTTGGTTGTAACCTCATGATGTTCTAAGAAATGTTCTTCACAGAGTTCTTTTCTGTTCTGTCAGGGGAAAAAAATTTGTTTTGTTTTCTACTTTTTAAAATATTATCTGTTTATCTCACTATAATGAACATTATAGCTTAAGAGATTTTATTACTCTTTTTTTACCATGGTATAAATGCACTTAGAGCTGCCTGTAGTTATCTTTGTGTGTTAAAAATCTAATGCAGTGGAGTGCAGATTTTTGCTCTAGCAAATTCCACTTATTGAGTGTTTGTTACATGAAAGTACAACTTGTTTGAGCAAAGCTTGTTTTCTGGAAATGTTACATGGAATGAAATAGAAAGTAAAAAAATACAATTAGGATATGTTGAAAAATTGAACTAAAAATAGGACTAAACCACATTCTTTCTAGTCTTAAGTGATCTGTTTGGAATGTAGCATTTTTTAAAGTTTTTTTAGCAGAAATTATGACCATATGGAGTACAGTAAAAAGGCCAGTACTTACTCTTACAAAATTAGTTCAAATAGTATGTGGCATTTATTGTATTTGAATTTTATCTAAATGGTAAAATACTCAGTGTTAATATTCTATGTTGTTTTAAAGAAAAATGCAAGAGTAAAATCATTTTGATGCTTTTTAATTTCTTATCCTTTGCTGCCCTCTTCAGCTCAGATGATGTACATCTTTGGAGTAAGGTAAGTGATGATAAAACTGTAAATAAAATCCAGCTTATTTAGGCACTGCATGTTTATGGTACATTACTATAAATCTGAATTCTGAGCCTGATAATTGTAGACCTGATTAATTTGAGCAAGATTGCTGTTAATGGCAGATTGTACAAATGTATGAAATTGAGTTTTCAACTTGGACAGTTACATGTAATTGTGAAAAATCACGTGTGGTGTTACCGTGTCATGTAGCTTATGCTACTGCAATTTTTAGATCAATGCTGTTACAGCCGAAGATGGTTGTAGCTTCTGCAACAGAGCCTGCTGTGTTGTGCTATCTGACAGTAATTCACTTCCCTGCCCCTCCTAAAATTCCTTCCTATCCCCATGCTAGTACTCATAAAATAGTAAGGCACAATTAGTTTTTCAAAGTTTCTATCAAATATCTTAAAACACTGAAGGCAAAGCAAGATAAAAGAAATTGACTGGATGAAGTCAAGAGGATGTTACCAAACATCTTGCTGTCCCTCCTATGGGCTGCATTAGACAGACACTACAGTATAACTTGGTCAATACATTTTGCAGAGCATTAGAATAGAGGAGGCATTGGCAAATACTGCCTGGGTTACAGAGTTTGAGAAGGGATGCACTGTGTTTTTACTTTTATTCTTCAGTACTGTAATTTCTGACTAAGAAAAGTATATTTTAGATTTTGCAAAGAAGTCTTGGAATGAAATGGAAATTGAGATTTAGAATGTTGCTGCTAAATCAGTGCAGGGTTTTTTACATTTTACTACCATTTACTCTTGTGTGATGATTCTGGTGAGAGGATGATTTTGTCCTCTGCCTCTATCCCTCCTTTTTTGCATTAAAACAAACAAACAAAAAAAACCCAGAACAAAATGGGAGGGAGGAAAAGGAAAAAAAAGATGATCTCTATTGCTCCTGTTATGAAAATACTTTTGAAGGAGAATCAGAGAGTTGAAGTAAGGGTGGTCTGCATGTGAATTAATATCTAGAGTTACTTCTGCTCTTCTTCACAATGCAAGAAAGATAGATTTTGTTGTCTTCACTAAATTTAGGAGTAAATATGTGCATTGATTCTAAAATAAGAAGTGCTAACTTTGGAAATAAATAGATAGCAGGAGAAATAATATCACACATTCATTTTTTTTATGAAATCCATCCTTATAGTATTCTGAGATTTGATTTAAAAGAACTGTGCTATGACTTCCTTGGATTTTACTGTAGTATGTGTTGATTTATCATAGGAAGATGAGGGCAAAAGGACAGAAGAAAGCTGTAGTTGAACTGTATGCAGTGTAAATAGTCTTGGTAGAATGAAAAGTAGTAGATGAGATATTCAGTTGCACATTTGATACTTCATGGCTTTATTTATCCATTTTCATCAACAAATGAGGGTTAGAGTTCTGTTTCTTTTGTAATTACTTAAAACACAGCACTTTGGCAGTGAGAATGCATCTTCTAACTTGTTTGAGATAGCATTCTACACTCACGGCAGATAAAACAAAAATTCTTGAAACACTATTTCAGTTTTTAACTGAAGATTTAAATCATAAAATGATTTAATTTCCTTAAGAACAATCAAATGGATTTTTAAAGTGATGTCGTTTACGTTAAAGTATTTGTAGGTAGAATGTGAGGCTTTTAGGTAAATGTTTCTTTTCCTTCAAAGGAAGTAAAATCTATGTATTTCTTCAGGTTGTATGATGGATAAAATGTGTGCTAAATGTAATTGAATGCAATTAATTTTTCAAGATGCATATTTTGTCATTGAAAATTGCTCTTATTTACAATTGCTCTTTTTTCTAGCAGAGCATGATAAATGCTGTTCCTTTATTTTTTTTAACGTATTTTCTTCTTTCAAATTAAAAGGGAAAAAAGCTTTATGGGCCACTTTCAACCTTTGGGTAAATTGAAATATAATTATAGCATCTCCAGGAGTGACACTGGTTAATATTTTCTTTAAGCAGTGCCTTATGAGAGCTAACTTTCTGTAGAATGATATATAAACAGAATACTGGAGTGTCTCTGTCTTAATACCAGACCACAGAAAGCATTTCTGTTTGCAATATTTTTTCAGGAAAAACCTATTATTTACAAAAAAACCCCTTTGTATTTCTTAGGGAATGACTGTGATGTGGTAAAGAATAATACTTTAACAGAGAAATGCTTTATTATTTTGAGAATTCAATTTCAGATACTATTTGTCCTTGCTTGCTTCTTTTGGCTGCAATGTACGATTATTCTGTCTTACCAGATAACAGAACTGTTGTACAAGGATGAACGTTATTGCCTGACGCCTCCAGGACCAACTGGTAGAGTTTCAATTTCTATGATTGTAACTTATCCACAAATCCGTTCTTCTGTGTAATGATGGGTTTGAGGGATTACAACAGTAAACACTGATTGCTTCTTTTTGAAAGTGAAATTTGAAAACATGTTGGGTAAAATCCTGATTCAAATAATCAGAGCATATTTTGTGGGATCCATGAGATTTTTTTTTTGAATTATAAATAAATCTTGCTGATAGCGATTTATTTTTCTAAGCGTATAGACCAAAATGGAGATTTAGAATGAATACAGTATCACTGCTTAAATACTTTAAAAAAAAAAAAAGATTAAAAAATGCAGTCCTTCAACCTCGTTTTACTTTTAGTAGTTCTTCTGATTTTGTGAAGCACAATGATACCTAATATCCCAAACCTTCTACTCCAGAATGAATATACTTTTCTTGGTATAATGTGTTTCCTTTTAAAAAAGATGGGGTTTCCCCCCTCTGTCCTCTTGGAGCCAGAGGGGCAAGAGGGTATGGGTACAGCTAACATTTGGGAAGACAGTGCTTGACGCTCTTCCTATTCCTGGCTGCAGGACCCCATATATTTTTGCACTTGCATAGACGAGAAACTGAGCACTGTTTGCTGAAATCTGTTCATCTGGATTTTTATTGGCTAATGGGCAGCTTCTTCAGTATTAGTCGATTTAATGGTTGAAATATTTTTGTGTGGCATTCTATTATTATTACAATATTTAATGTAGCTTGGTAATGGAATATGATGGGTAAAATGTACAGAATAAATATGCGAAGTATTAGAAATCTGTTTTTTCTTTTGAGCGATGACAAAATATTTGTGGCAACTATTTGGGGTAGCAGGCAGGAAAGGGGGGGAAGGCCTTGGGCAGTACCACTTCTGTCACACAGTAGTGGAAAAAAATAGATTGAAGTAAGATTCTGTACTGAAAAGCTGTCACTAGGTCTGAAAATAATTAATATTCCTTTCACTCACCAGTTAGATATGTGCTCCCAAACCACATAATCTCTATGCCTCAGTGATCATTGTTGCCATTTCAGAGCCTCTCATCAGGGTGACATCTCACACCAAAATGATTTCTTATAAATTAATCTTGATAACATGACAGTCTCGGTAATTTTAGTGGAATGCTTTCTCTTGTTTTTTTCCACAGAAGCTGTTGGCTATTTTCTTTATCACTTGATTGACAGCATGAGTGACTCAGAGGTACAGGCCAAGGAGGAGCGTTTGAGACAATACTTCCATCAGCTGAAGGAGATGGTACCATTTCATTTTTTGCTACATAATGCCTGTCCTGCCTGACATGTATCTATTAGGTTTGAAATTGCTGCTTTTAAGTACAACCAGACCACTTCTCAATGACATGCAAGAGCTGGAGACTTGAATTATGTCTGAGATAATTTCTGTTAGACAAATTTCAGTTTGGTGTGTTTCAAAACTCATATAATTTTTTCCCCACCTCTTGGTACAGAATATAGTTATCCCTGCAAGCCACTGCAACGGCATTTGCAGACTGCTGGACTCCTCTCAAGTTCCTGAATTAATTAAGGTCTGTGGTTCTATAGCAATTACTTTGAATCTAAATTTCTGTGAATGTATTCTCCTTTGCAAAATAAATATCTTCATGCAGTGAGTATATGTAAGCCTTTTAACCTTTCCATGATTTTTCGTTGTTGAAGCTGGTGTCATTTCATATATAAAAGGAATACATTTAATAGATGTTTTTTCAAGTCAGTGTAATAATGCTGCAGAATACAGCTTTTTTTAACATTGCTATTATATAATTATCTTGAACATTTTTAGTACTCTGTGCTTACTTAGAGATTGAACATTTTGGGGAGAGTTAGTGATATTTTTGTTGTACTGCATTTTAGGGTGCAAGGTTACTGTGTGATAAAAAATCCCTGTCTACAGACGACATTCCAGAAGTAAGTAAATTCACAGATAGCTGTGCTTGTTCTTACTGTAATAATACTGTTTGGATACGGGGTTTAGATGAAGTATAATCGCTAGCTTTCAGATCATGGAAGTATATTAATGTTATTTAAATCTACCATTTGAAGTTCAGAGGTTACTTTCCAGAGTAGGAGTAAAGGCTATCCAGATTTTCACATAGACCTGCAACTTGACCTTGGAGTTGGCTGAGGTTTCATGCCTCAGTTTCCCTGTCTGGTAAATATTTTTTGAAAGTTGTAGTTAGTTAACAGTAGTGGTGTGAGGCTTAATTCATGCTTGTAAATTACAGTGATCCACTTGAGTGGCAGGACCATATAAATCCATACTGCTTCTAATGGTGAAGTGTCAAGCCTTTACATCTCTGATCTGAGCAAAGTGGAGATGGAAAAAGAAACAGGCTTCTATTCCCTACTTCCCTGAACACAAAGAACTGAGTACCAGAGAAATACTAATGTTGACCTTTGTAGATATGCGACTTAATGCCTTTTTTTTTACTGTATTCCGACTCAAATCTTCAATTAGTATGTGCTATTTAAACAGATAAAAGCACCTTAAATGATTAAAAAATTTCTTAGAGTATGAAAGAAGAGGATTATTTTGTCTGTCTTTTATTAAAGTGCTCCGACAAGTTGTTCAGGGAAGGGTGTTTTTGCAATTGACGTTCTTTCTGTTACCTCCATTTAGAGTGCTAAAACTGACGTGTCTGCTTTGGAGAAGAAACTGGAAAAGCGAAAAGCTGAAAACCAGCCTATTACAGATGTCTTGAAACAACTCATACATGCTCTTTGTGAAGAAGAGGTATCTTAAGCAATGCAGAGATAATTGGAAACACATAGCTATATTTTTAAAGGACATAAATGACTGTATTATGGAAAGACATAGTTAAACAAAGACAAGTGCAGTGCTTGAGGTTTCATGGTTTGATGCTTATAAATCAAACATAAGTGCAAAAAGCAATTAAATCAAAAGGTTAACTAATTTCAGCAACACCTTGAATGGCATGTTTTGGGGTTGCTGAAGTTTGTTTACAATAATCTGCAAAGTGAATGATAGTAACAGCTGTGATAGGTTTATCATACATGCCAAATGTCCTTTCAAGCCATGGCTCCGGTCTCTTATATCTAGATTGTCAAGCAACTGATACATGCACTAGTCATTTGCAATTCAAATATTACTAGATTGTTAATGCAGGGATTGAAATTCCATTTTCCTGCAGGAGGAAAGCTCTTCTGAGATAAAGGGTCTCTTGCCTTCATTCGGCAGGCGTCCAGCTGTAGTTTACATTCATTTAGTGTGTGTCTGTAATTTGTGGGGTATCACCACACTTCTGTTCAGTTTCTTGTTCAGTGTGATCCTGCCTATAAAGCCGTATGTATAGGAACAGTAGCAGTCATGCAGATGATAGCACAATATTCTGTGTTGCTGAGAATACAGTTTAGAGAGATTCTCAGCTGTATGTCTCTACCATTTTGTGTATGAAGTAACCATTGGAGTTCAGAGTGGTCAAATGTATGAATAGGAATTTATAGAAATATAAGCTTTCTCTGGGATTGTTAAATAGTTTCTTATTCTTTATAAGTAGTTCTGTTATGTGTTTGGCAGTGTACCAGGTGAAAATTATTGTGAATACCAAATAAATAAGAACTATTTTAGAATTTGGGTTAATCATTTTTATTGTCTATGGATTAAAAAAGAAAAAATGTCTTACATTAAACATGCCAGAAATATGAAGGTAAAGCAAGAAACTTTATGTAGAAGTCTAATCTCAAGTTAATGTAAAAGGTGTTCTACAAAAATAATTTCTGCAAGATAACTTTAACTCTTAAAATTTGCTAAAGCATTACAGTTTTCATATGTGATCTTATACTACTAAAGCAGTCATGTAACTGCACACTGAACATATAAGAATCATAATGTCAGATTGACTTTTCCTTTAGTTCACATCTTTGCTTTGTTCCTTTTTTAGAATATGCAAAAAGCCCTTGAAGTGAAAGCCAAATACGAACCGGACATGGTTGTCGGTGGCTATGCAGCCTTAATAAATTTGTGCTGTCGACATGATAATGTAGAAGAGGCAATGAACCTGAAAGAAAAAGTGTAAGTACACCGGCACTGAAACATGTCACAGAGATTTATGCTGATACACAGACCTTGTTGAATTAAGTAGGTTGAGTATTAACCCCCTCATCCATTTTTAATTAGTTTTCTCCACCAATGTATGTGCATTTAAAACAGTCATGGGTGTGGTGTTTTGAAACAAAAAATTTACCTTGTATAACTGAACATTAGAAGCAGCTAGTTTGTGTGGTCAGTAATTTTTTTATCAATTATTTTGAAAAAGGAAGATTGCTACATAGGATGTGTTTTATTTTAATTTTAAACGTACATAGGGTCTAAATTGAAGTTTGGCTTAATTAAAGGGAAAAAAGGTACCTGTATTTTATGTTAGAAAGCACCTATGTTGTTTTTAGAATAGCAGTGTTTGAGTAATGCCATTTTAAGACTGTCAACAAGCATTCTGCTTTAAATTTTTATATTCTGAGCTTTGTATCGTGGCTGTAAAAGTTAGCTCCCAGCTAAAACATCCTATGCATGACTTATCCCAGAGCAAAGTTTTACAGATGATCCTTCTTTTTGCTCCTTTCCCTTTTCCCTTGAAAAGGCTCTTTTTGATCTGATGCTACAGTGAATATAAAGTTATGTGTTACTTTCAGGTTCTCTTTCTCATATGCATCCATAAAATATTTGCTTTGGTTTTACAGTAGCTTAGCAGGCAGGTGCTGTTACACCTTGCTAGTATTTGAAATTATGTAAAATGACTGAGCTATGAATGCAGAGAAATTTGGCACTCAGCAAATAACAGTAGTGTGTTGGTTTTGCCTGCACTACCACTCTCACACAGTCCCCACAGCAAAACAGCAGTGGAGGAATTAACTTTTAGTACTTCCAGACAAAAGAAAACAAACACATAGTACAAACTTCAAAATAATAGCTTGTAACTTGTTACTGTAGGTGAATAGCTTTGTTTTCTTTATCAAAAAAATATAGCCCTGTCCCAGGCATGTGGACTGTGTTTTCTTCCCAGGCTTCTGAGAAATAGCCTATTTGATGCAATAACTTCCAATTAATTAATTAAAATTCTGTCTTCCTCTCAGAAACATAACCTTTGACTTTTGAGGGTGGGAAGGGGTATTGACAATACTTTTAACTCATGTTTTAATTGTGCAGTTTTTAAATGCTGTCAGATTTTTCCGTTAACTTCTATTCTAATTTCAGATTTCGGTGCTGTGGTCATGTTATGTAGTTTTAAAAATAAATCTTTAAGTTGAATCTATAAAATGTGAACCTTGTTTGATACAATTCTTAATGTTTTAATTTCTAGCTTCCCTAAGAATTCACCTGTTGCTCTTGACACTGGAAAGTACATAGCACTGGTAGAAGCCTTAGAAAAGCATGGTAGACTAGAAGGTAATCCATTTGCTTTCATTGTGTGTTTCTGCTATATAATAAAGGTATCTTGCCTCAAGAATAAAAATGTGAGTTGATATTAATGGTATATCATGTCCTGAAAAGTGCTTGAACATTTTGCATACAAATTTGCATGTGAATTCAACCAGAGATGCTTGGACAGTGCAGGCCATTAGTTTTAATGGATTGGCAAGCTTGTCATTTACATTTGCACAGCTCAGTGCTTTTTGCATTTCTGCAGCTAGTTTTTATTAGCATTGCTGTTTGGATTGAGTTTGAAGATCATGACTTATGGCACAAATTGCGTATGTGCCTAGACTAATGGCTTTGTTTTTGCTTAAGAAGGTCTGAAGGCTGAACATAAAACCTATAAACATAACCTTCTTATAAGAGCCAAGTACTGCAAAAAAATAATTTAACTTTTTATAAAGTATGTATTTTTCTCTTACTATTCTTTTATGGGTTTGTTGCTGGATTTTAGATTCAGTCTGTAAACTGACTGGAAATTTTGGCTTTTAATGAATCTTTTGCAAACTGCTTGTGTCGTATTTCTTGATGTTTGCATTAAACTGTTAGCTCTTTAATTTCTGTAATTTAGTCTAATATAAATCTGTAGTTTACATGATTTGATTGATTTTTAAAGCACTCCAGGCTGTCATCAACTTTAAAAGGTGATTCTGAATATCGAGTTCTATGATTTTTTAGGAGACTTAACAGCATAAAAGCGTGGTCCAAGCCTAGACACAAAATGTTAAGGTTTATATAAAACAGTATACAATAAAATAAAAAAGCTAATGTGATTTTTTTTCTTTTAAGATCTTCCTTTGAAATTTGTCTTGGCCTCTTATTAAGTTTACTATTAAAAGAATAATAAACAAAGCTGATGTTTTCCAAATCATAATAAATCAGATCATGACCACCTCTACATTAAGCAGTTTGAAAAGATGAGCTTACTTTTAAGAGCATAAATGTTCCTCAGAAAATAAAATTATTCAAAAATGCAGCCAGATGTAAAGTGGTCAAAACATTCTGTCTGTTCAATAATTGAGAACATTATAAAAACGCACTTATTCCATATACCAAAATGTTTGTTTCTGCCTTACTAATGAAGCTTAATGAACCTAATGTTTTAACATGCAGCCTGTTAGAAAGCTTTCATTGGCTCTCCTTGGCTAATTAGTATCGACACAGCAAACAGGCCCTATCGGTATCAGACCATTAGTCTGGCTGTATATACAGTGTAAACATATCTTTATTATCTGGCCTCGTGACAAGCCATCTGCTGAAGAAACAATGGAGTGATTTAGCAGATGTTAGCATTGAACGATAAAAGCATCCATTTAGTAGAATCTTGCAGCTATAGGGCAGACTGTACAGGGTTATGTGGTGCAGAGTGGGCACACAGTTCCTATCTATAATTTGTAGTCAAAGTTGCAGCAAAATGATAAAACCATGCTATTGTGGATTTATAATTGTAGTCTCGTTTAGAAATGCAAGTAGTAATTAACTTGAAATCGGCATTATACACCAGAATTTACATTCCTGCTGGGTTTGAAATGCTGTTTTAATAGCAGTTTGTTTTCCCTACATGAAATTACCTAAGGGTCTTTTGTGTTGTTTCGTTGTAGATGCTATTAACATTCTAACGGAGATGAAAGAGAAGGGTGTTCCTATCTCAGGCAGAACAGTTGCATCTTTTTCCCGCATTCTTAATGCCGCTGCCATGCGAGGTGACGTTGAAACAGTGAATCGATTGCACGAGACCATTGTGAACCTGGGCTTGGCAGAAAGCCCTGTCCTTCATTCACCTCTGATTACAGTCCACCTTGAAAAGTAAGCTATGTTTGGGCTTCAGACAAAACAAGTTATGATGTTTATTTGTGTTACATGACCAGTGCATGCTGTTCACAGCCTCACAAAGGTGTTTGGCAGAGCTCACACGTATAAGCCTACACCCACGCACGTGCAGCACTGGAGTGGCCTGAGAACACCAGGGAATGTGTTTCCCTAATTTAGCTAAGTCTGTTTGCATCAGGTAGACATCACGTCTGGGAACAACAGCTGTGTTTTACGGGCACATCAGAGATGAACTGCCTGTATATTGGAATATGCTTATGAATTGGTTGGTTCTAAAGTCTGTTTGACAAGATAGCTATTCATAGCATGATAGGTGTAGTCTCAGCTCTCGTGGTTAAGTGGTACCTGTTTCCCATCAAAACAGCATTATTTTGCTGTGCCTTCCAATATATCTCAGGTGAGTTGAAGGGCAGTTGGTGAACACTGAAATATTTTTAATTCACGTAATTCAAATCATTTGATGTTATTGCCAATAGACTGCTGAATTTAAAATTCCAAGTGCCTTGTCTATTATGTTTTGGTGAGGTTTTGTCTATATATACTTTAAATAGTATTTATTAGAAAAAAGCAATTTCATACAGTCATTCTGGCAGGAAGTGTCTATAATTCCATATGCTATGTTCCTTTGCTTAAATTTTCGTTATGAGGTGTAGAATATTTGAATTAATGTACCTCTGAACTATATATCAATTTCTTACAAAAATTAAGCCAAGAGTCCTTTTTCACTTCCTTTATCATGTGCACAATCCTCTTATTATTCTTTTGTGTGTCACATAGTTCCTGGATTTGCAGGAAGAGTTGATTAATCAATTTCTTGAGATCTGTTTCATGTTAATTTAATGTTATTCACTTAAATACAATGCCTATGAAATAAGTGAGTTTTTCATAATATCATGTAAGTCAACCATGTGGAGGTTTTTAGTTCTTGTAAATATTCTGGGTATGCAAGGTCTGTTAAAGACTTTCTGTAGTGAAAATTCTTGTCAAAAAGATGTAACTCTTCATAGAGGTATGTGCATTCTCTTCTAAAAATAGTGTTTTAGTGTAGTGGTCTACAGTTAAGAATATAGTGTACATCTTTCCAGTCAGTGACTCTGCCTTCGTTACATCACAGGGCAAGGTAGATGTTTATGAAAGTAATTTTACTGCAATCATATGTAACTAATGTGTCGGAAAAATACCTGATAATATGCTGTGCAGTGTGCAGTAAGAGCAGCTGCATTTTATATAATTGCTTTATGCGCCTTGACATGCAAGTTGTACCTGGTGCTACTTGGGTTCTTTGCACTTGAAGTGTGGTATGTGATGGTAAAGATGTGATCATGCGTGGATGAAAAGGAGAACAGGAATGAATGTCATTTTAATTTGATTCCATGTTCTTTTGGATTATAAATGTTCAGTAAAATATTCTGAAAACTTTTTTTTTAACAAAGAGACTTTTGATGAGACTGGATTCATAAAGGAGAAAGTAGTTCCAAACTCTGGAATTGTATGGCTGCAAGTCACTGGCACTCATCTTTATAACTCTTAATACATTTCATATGTACAAATGCAGTACAAAGTAAGCTCATTTTCTGAGGTTTTTTTGCCACGTTATGGGTGGGGAGACTGCTTCCTCCTCAATGGTAGACAGAAGTGGGAAGGTTTTCTGCATGATTTGCTTGGGAGGAATAACTGCATTTCACTGAGGGTTTGTTTCTGTTTTTGTTTTGGATTTTTTGTTTGTTTGGGCTTAGGGTTTTGATTTGTTTGTTTTTGAAAGTTATGAGTGACAGAAATACATGTTAGTATTTTTTTTTTCAGTTTACCATTCTACAGCTCAAGTTATCATGCTGAAATGATGTCATTTAGCTGCAGGTCATCAATGTGCTTCTGAAATAAGCTCTGGGATATTTTTTAACAATCCACAGCAGTGGTTGTGCTTGTGTTTTGTGTTCTTAATTTATTTCAAACTTTTTAATTGCTTGTAAAGGAATCTGTGATTCGCTTTTGAAGATTTCAACAATTGTAGGTGTAAAATGTTTTCATCTACTCCTTTTTTTCCAGTCCTGAATATTCTGATATTCTTATGACCCTAGTGCATGTTAAAAGTGACAATTTGCAACAGAACATGGAAAATTGAAAACGGTGATGATGGACAGCGTAACTTGAGAAAAGCCAACAAAATCTAATATTCTACTAGAAGGGACATTTTGTCTTTCATATTTTGAGAAATATTTAACTGAAGTAACTAGACAGAGAACTCAGACTTACCTTGGGGTTTTTTTGACCCAGAGTAAGGGGAACCACAGCCCTGCTTTAAATTGTCTTGATTTTTGTTTATGACCCTTAACAGTTTCTCAAGATGGGAAAATCACATTACAAATTGAGACAAACCACATTTGCAATCTTGGTCTGTCATTCAGGGTGATAAACCTGCCTTGGACCATATGACAATAAATCCTAGTTTCTAAAATGTGCAAGGATGTAAAGAGTTTGTACTTCTTAAAATATGTCTTGCTTTTGAACTGGCACTTCCAGCTGCTGGTAATTAGAAAAGCTTGTGTTACCTTCACCATGTAAAAGTTCTTAAGATTTTAAGGTTTGTAGTTTTGGCTTACATTCTCTACCAGCCCTGAGGGAGAACCTATTTGAACGTGAGCCGTTTTACGAAACTTGAGAGGTTTAAGAAGCTGCTCCTGCCCTACACAATATTGGATAGTACGTATTTGCAGAAAGATAAATTGACAGATGAACTGCTGTTGGTTTTTTTTTCTTTCCTCCAAGAAAACTGCACAAGCCAACTTTTTGTACAACCAAAAAATAGGAATTACGTACCTTAAAACCTAGATATGATCCCTGTTTTTTCATTTACATAAATTCATTTCTGTTCTCCTTGAGTAATCTCACCTTCAAGAAAAGAAACAAAACATTTTCAGGTTTGAAATTTACTTAACTGCCTATATCAGAAGGGCTCTTAAGGAAAGGGAAGAAAATTTGGAGGTAAACTATGGAAACATTGTTACAGACCATATGAACAAGTTATTTTGTAGTTTTAAGTCAGGGAACACAAGCAGTTAATATCTGCATCTTAAATGATCAAAAGGCTGTAATTGGATTGTTTTTCTTTAAAAAGTTGTTAATGTATTTTAATACAATGTTGTCCAGTAAAGCACTGTTGGCTCATTTGTCATTAATCTTATATAAACCCATTTTGATTAATTTCTTGTGTAGTAGATAGAGCATGAATGCAGTGCCTTGACAGTTTTTCTTCTGTTGTTTTCATGGCATTAAATTCACTTATGATTTTGTTTGAGATCATTCTGTGGCACAAGTTATTTGACTTTTAAATGCGCTTTTATAAATAGACATCTTTTAAAATTAAGTGGTATTTTTAGCAGGGGAAAAATATCTCTAGTGGGGAGATTTTTTTTCTCAATTTTAGCGGCTTTATTTCAAATATTTGTATTAAAACCCTGTACGTGTTGCAATGAAATTAGGGATGTTTGGCTCTCTTACTCCATTATTGCAATTAGGAATTTAGCATCATCACTGCCAAAGGACAAAAGTGTCTCATTTGCCCTATGGGGACAGGACAGTGATAAGATGATTTTTCGTCAAGGATCATTGGGTCGTAATTAAGTTACATTCATGGCTATTGCTTTTTGAAGGATGATTGGTAAATGACAGGCTTCATGTGCTTGCTATGGACAGTGTTCACTAGGGTTTTTTCTCCCTCTGTCAGAAAATCCTGTTGAGTCTGATAATGTAAATGTGGCATTTTATTCTGAACAAAAGAGCAGGGAAATGAGCTATCTTGTCTAATCATTCAGTTGTTTAACACCGACTTCCAGTTTAGACTCAATTGGCTGGAAAGCACTTGACATGTGAAGTTAGTGCTGTTCCGAACGCATGTTTGAGTAAATTTTAAAGTAAGTGACAGCTAAATTGTACCTAGGGAAATTACAAAGCCTTCAACACAGTTAATTTTTTGGGGAGGATTAGTTGTAATTGCAACACCAGTCTCCTTGAAGATTCCTTAGTATAGCAAATGAACAGAAACACATTTAGCTCTTTCAAGAGCCCGTTCTCTTTTAACAGAATAATTTTTCTAAAGCTGATTGCACCTTGCTGAATTGACTTCCCTCTACACTAACATCTGCTTCAGATTTGTAGAGAGGGATTTGTTTTAGCAGGCTACCCTCCACCCCCACCCCAGAGAGTCCCTTTTTGCTTTCTACCTCTCTAGTGATTTCAGGTTTGAGAGCTTTTCAATCAGTAAACCCCTTAGGTAAATTGCCACTTCTCTAAAGCTTTATGCATAATGTTGCAGCACTTCATTCCAATTAAAATCAATATTTGGAGTCTTATTTTTATCAGACAGACTCTCTGGTTGGGAAAGTTGTTTATTGCAAGTAAAAGGGTTAGATTTAGTGCTACATTCTTGAAGCAAGAGGGGGAGTGGCTTGTTGAAATTAAAGGGGGCTGAAATACCCATGCACATTATAGCCAGTCCTGCTGCTGTGTATTCTGCAAAAACTTGTGACATCTGAGTAATTTTGACTCCTCAGATAGTTCTGTGTGATTAAAATTGCCCACAGAAATATTTTAGAAGATTGGACCCATAATGTCTTGGGACTTTATAACCATGCTAAACAGAAACCAAAAGAATCAAAAAACTTGGTCTCTTAACCTGAGCAGCAGTTTAGCTGAGAAATAGCCAAAGTAGGACTCTTCTGGGACTGCATAAGGGCCAAGCATAATGCAGTGATGGCTGAAGCTCCTTCTGTCTTTCAAAAATAATAGTGTATCTTCTTTTTTAAAAGAACAAGCTTTGATGTGCCAGAAAAATACACCAGATTTTTAAGTGGGACAGGTATTAGTCCTGAACAGATAGTATTTGTGAGGGACTTGAAGCTGTAGTATCTGGCCATTTCAAAATGAAGCACAGATCATCTGTGTTCACATTGCAAATACTGTTTATTGCAAACTGACACCAGAAATCATATGTGGCTATGAGTATATGGGCTTTATTACCGTTTTTCACTTGATCCATATTAATTGAACAGTAATTTTGGACCAGGCTTTTAATGCAATAGTGTAGCAAGTATCCTTTGGGAGGATAAAATGGTGTTTGACGTTCATAACCTGTTACAGAAAGACTACCAAGTATTTTCAAATGTACAGCTGTTTGTTAGCTTAAAATTCTTACGTCTAAATAGCATCTTAAAAGGTGCGATTCTATTTTTGAAGTTAGCCATAAAAAGAAACACATTAAAATGTTACTTCTGCTTGAAATTTTAAGCCTACAGTGAGTTCCTTATTTTTGTTTTCTAACAGGACTGTAAAAACTGCTTGTAAAAGTACTTGCTGGTACTTACTTGGAATTAACTGCAGTTTGTGACAATTAAAAAATACTGCAGTTTGTTGAACAAATCCTACAATCTCAAGTACCAGCATAAGCTTGGTCATTTTTTCTTTGCAGTAGTGATACAAACAATTTCTTTTGTAGAGTATGAACTTCTGTATCTTTTATTGTTTTATATTTGCTGCAAGTTTTAGCATGTATCTGTTTTATGAACTCCATTCTCTAATAAGATGTAGGTGACTAGTTGGTTGATTAAATGCAACAGAACAAATATATCTGATTTTGATAGATTCAAAACAATTGTGTGTAAATCAGAGTGTAAGATACCAACCCCCTGAAATGCAGACTGAGTATCAGCCCCTTCAAGCAGTAAGTACCAGTAACAAGTACAATATTTTCATTTCTGTTGCCTCAGGTCTTCACTGACTTTTTCTCTCTGCATGTGCAGTATTAATGCTTTCAGAAGTATACATTCAGAGACTAGAAAACTGCTAATGTTACTGTTTGAATGACATTACAATTATTTATTCATTTATTGATAGCTTTGACCTAAAAACAGTCACTTTAATCCTTTAGGAA
>VWZD01007939.1:85993-109430 GCA_013396695.1 Sakesphorus luctuosus | reverse complement strand
GAATGCAGCTGCGCTGGGCAGGGTATTTCTCCAGGTTGGAGGATCACCATCTCCCTAAGATTGTGCTCTATGGTGAACTCACTGTCATCTGCCACAAGAGAGGAGCCCCAAAGAGGAGATACAAGGACTCCCTGAAACAATAGCTCAGCCTTGGCCATATTGACTGCCATCAATGGTCAACTCTGGCCTCCAATTGGGATTCCTGGAGACACACCATTCACAACGCTACTGCTTCCTTTGAGAACACATGGAGAATCAGTCTCGAGGAGAAACGACAACGCAGAAAGAACCATTCCTTGCCAATATTGCCAAAGGAGACGTTCCACTGTGCATTTTGTGACTGGACCTGCCTATCCTGTATCCATCTTTTTAGCCACCAGCAAGCTTGCAGCAAGTGTGGGTAGTGCCCTTCCCAAATCTTTGTTCGCAAAGCCTAGCCATGATGACACATAAAACTAAAAATTAATTTTGAGCTTAGACCAGTAAATGATACTGATGTTTAAAGCAGCCTCTGACTCTTTCCCAGTTGCTTTATGACACTCCAGAGGTATACTTCTTACATCCATCAGTTCTCATTCACAGAGTCCCAAAAGATCCTGGGCTAGCATGGGGCATGCCTCAGGGGCTCAAAAAGGGGACAAATAACTCACAGTTGACTGCATAATGCTTATGTCCTTATTGAACAAACCTGAACAGCAAGGCTGAGGTACACGGTGTCCTGTATGTGGTAGACAATTGCTTCCATCTGATTTACTGAAGGGAACACAAACTTTTTGTAGATGATTCTATTTATCTTTTTTAAACCTGTATGAAGGTAGACAATATACGAAGCATAAGTGAGATTGACATGAAAGACAGCCTAAAATAATTGCAAATACAATCTTTGCACTGCTAATTAGGTGGTAGGAAGACAGCAAAAGAATAGAGCCTTTAAAGTGTAACCAGGTCTAATTCATCGAAGGTCAGTAGTGACTAAATAAATTTATCTTCATGAAGTGACTTGATGGCTTCAATGCATTTCCCAGTGGACATGTGCCAGGTTACAGAAACTGCCATCACAAGCAGCATCCTTAATGAGTCTCAGCAGAGAGTGCGAAAGACTGTATAGAGCCCAACATTTTTAAATGGGGTGCACCTTTTAGGTCACTACTGCAATACTGTGGGAACACTCATGCCTCTTATCAGTGTGAGAAATCCCTCAAACCATATCCTCAGGTATTTCCATTTTTAAAATTGCATAACTTCTTAAACAGGGCTCTCTTTCATAAAGTGTGAGATAAAACTGCATTTCAAAAAATGCTTTGAGGGTGCAGAGGCGATAATACATACGTGTTAAATATTGGTATATTTAATGATATGCCATATGGTATAGTGAGCCTTTAGTTAGCTTTAGTAACAACAACAACGAAATGGAATAAAATATAGTAATGCCACAGTCACAAAGATGCTCATTGAAGGAGAAATTGCAGTCTGAAAAATAACAAGTGCCAAATAACATGGGGTTTTGGAGGAGGGAAAAAGGCAAAAGAAAGCCAGGAGAGCTCAGTGGATCAGCTCCAGTGAATAGGGAGCATGAAGGCAGAACAGTATGGGCTTTTCATACTCTAGATGCCATGCAATGTTTGTAAAAACTGTTGCCAAAAATGTTAAGCAAGGTTTTATACATATTTCTGGTAACTAGGAGTATATGTATGCATACCCTTATAGAGTGTGTGCCCATGTGATATGTTTTTCACATGAATAAATGCTTTCAAAATCACACAGAAGAGAAAAATAAGTAAATGTGAAAATTTGTTACCATAAAGATGAATATTTTGTGGGCAGATACTTCAGCTATCCTTTTATTAAAGCTTTCATGATGCTCATGCTCATGGCACACTAAAGAAGGTGAGTGGATGAGATGCTGTTTGAAGTAGGGGGAAAAGTGATTGCCTCATTGCTTTCTTTTTTTTTTGAAACCAAGGGCTAGATTTGGATCTGCCCTTGTTGCTATCACTGTGCAAAAGTCAGGCCCCAGATGCCAAATCAGGACCAGAAGTACTGAGATGGTTTATATGTCCTGGTGAGAAAGAATATTTCTTATTTTTTACTTGGGTTTGGTATCTCTATCTGGACTAAGGTACTGGGCTTCATATAGTAGAGGGCTGTCTGCCAATAAAAAGTCCAGTACTTTGAAAATAATTTTAAGCAGGTATTCCCATCAAGGAATCCTTATTGCATCACACAGCATAGCTCAGACTTGCACTGCAGCCGAAACATTAATAAGCAACTTTAGAAACCATCAAAGCAAGTTATGTCTCTCACAAAAGTTTTACTCTGAGGGCTATGTAAACAGAGCACTGTATCTTTAACTGATTTTATTTCCTCTCTCTTTTTTTTTTTTAGTTTAAAGATTACATTTAATATCTATTTCCCAGCAGTGTACAAACTGACATCATCTACTCATAAAAGCAGAATGCCTTGCTTTTTTAAGCTTCAAGCTGAATAACAAATTGCCACAGATGACAGCATAAAAGAATAACAGAATGGAATCAAAAGAAAATTCATTGTCAACAGAAACCCCCTGCTGAGGAATTTCAATTTCATATATCTAATTATCCCTGTCAGTTGGAAGAACTGACAAAAAGCATTCTTTGTTCTCTCTTTCTGCCTCCCGCATCTCACTCTCAATTAATTCCAGCATACAAATATGACTAATTGTCTTTGCAGTGCTCAAGAGCTCTGTGTATAAATGTTCATGAACTGAAAATGATTTGGAGAGTATTCATGCATCGATTTATGATATTTGAACACAATAGACATGCATAATTCAGGTGACCATGTTAGCACCCTCACAAGCCCTTATTACAGAGATTAGGCGGGATTCTCTTTTCACATCCTTTTTTCATATATGTGGTTTGTGACAATAACTCACTTTGCACCTATTAAAAAAGGAAGCATTATATGTCTGCTGTGGCTTATTGAAATTGCCATGAACAAGATTACCAGCATTTAAATAACATAGGGGGGTTGGCAAGTAAATATTAGGTACTTTCAAAAGCCAGAGAAAAGCATGGTGAAGGTTAAAATTGATAGTGGTTTTTCTGATTTCAACTTGATCACTT
This sequence comes from Sakesphorus luctuosus, assembly GCA_013396695.1. Classification (NCBI taxonomy): domain Eukaryota; kingdom Metazoa; phylum Chordata; class Aves; order Passeriformes; family Thamnophilidae; genus Sakesphorus; species Sakesphorus luctuosus. Next base: position 106,326 of record VWZD01007939.1, on the reverse strand, counting down.
CAAGAAACCTTTGAACTGACAGAATCGTCTTTACTCACATCCTGAGGCTAACTTTTATATGATACTCTTTATGTAAATATGTACACAGATGCATGAATGCATGCATAGAGAGAAGGAGAAAAAAATGAATAAGTTTTTATTTATTAGCATTTCTAATTAATTGCTAAGGTTACTTCAAGGGAAAGATTCTTGTATGATGACAGAATTAAGGTTGAATTAAGGTTTATAATCCACACTTGGAGAATGCTATGCATGTATAACTTGGCTATCCTGGCTCATAATAAAACCTCCTCCATTAAGTTGATATTTTCTGCTTCCATTACTGTATTTCTTATAATCATACGACTTTTTTCTTTTTCAAGCATTGATACAGCTGTATTACTTACTTAGACAAAGATATTTCCCATAACATGAACACTTTACCTACCTCAAGAACACAGCATCAACCTTTCCAGGACAGATGAACTGATCAAGTTGGTAATGAAGCTGCAACAGTCTTGGTTACACTGGTTTCAAATAATTATGCTGGATTTTGGGATCCATAAGGCAAAACACAAGGACTTAAGAACCCAGCATAAATAAGGCATTGGTTTTACTCGTGTTTCATCATAAAACCTTTTTTTTCTGGTCAATTCTGAACTCTGGCGTTTCCCTTGAGGAAAAAGTACTTCGGTGACAAGTTACAAGCAGAAGCAAAGCCTTAAGAGAGTAAGACCATCTATTACAATGAGTAGCAGAGGTATAAAAATAGAGATTTCACAAATGGCAGGTTTGCAGTGAAAAAAGAAAGTGAAGTCTGGTCATGTAAGGAAAATCTGCAAAAGACGTTCTCAGAGAAGGCAGAGTTGTTGGGCTTTATAGGGCTTTGGTTCTATGCTGTGCCCTGCCCTGGCTTGTACAATGTTATGGTGGAATTTTCTTGTTCCCCATGTTTTTAGATTGTTATGAGACTTTGGTTTGGGTTTTTTAAAGGTTATTTTAATTCCAGATTATATTAATTTTCAAGAATACAATATTAAATGACATTGAAGGTGTAAAACTCAAGAGACAGAAAGTGATATTTTTTTCCCCAAGTATATTATAAACCCATCCTGTAAAGCTGGGGAGCTATACAAACCCAGGTCTTCACCCCCGTTGTTGCTTCAAGGTGAGCAAGGGCTGTGGTGAAGACTTGTACAGACATTTGCTTGTTTCCTGCATCTGTACAAAACACTTAGAAACTTGTATGAAAAAACATGCAGCCTATGCATAAATTTTTCCATGACACCCAGCAATTTATGTGCCCTTTGTATAGAGTTCTCAACGGCAGATGACTCCCACTGTTACATGCAGAAAATGTCATGAAATAGAGTTTTCCATGTGAAGCAGCACCATGATTTATACACATTGATTGAACACCTACAGGAAGCGTATGGATTGAGGAATGGGCTCTCAGAGAAAGTAGGGGATTGGAATAGGAAAAACTATTCAACTTTGACTACAGGAACAGGTAAAAAAATCTGAAATATTGTCTCAAGAAATAGGTAACCACTTTTAATGAAATATTTACTAATGGCAAAAATAATAGTGCCAAATGACCTGTTCTCCAGAGGCTAGAAAATAGGTGTGAGTATTAACATGTAAACATAAACATTCAGATACTGTGACAACAGAAAATTTAGCAATTCCTCTTGAAATTGGTATTCAGTTAGCCAGCAATCAATAAATAAAGCAAGTTGGTTTGTGTCTGGATTTTTTTTCCTCTGCTGATACCCTCCAAAATTGCAATGTCTTTTCCTTTATAGCTGCAGGTTAGTTTCCCATACGTGTGCTGTAAACCACCACTGCATGCTTATGGCTGTGACTTTGGTGAAAATTAATGCATTTTGAGGCATATGCTTGCTCCTTCAGCTCACTCGCACTCCTCCCTTATTATGCTGATTAATTGAGCCCTATTATTTAAAGCATTGGTCTTATTGACAGTACTTTGATAACTTTGTGGAATCAATTCCCTTTGCAAACTTCCATGTTTTCAGGTAAGTCATAGAAAGATTGTTTCAGTTTAGCAGAAAAATTTTCTTAGGTTTTCAAGCTAGCAAACTGAAATATTTTTCAGGCTCTGTTGTAGATTGATGTTGGTTTGGCCTACTCAAGAGGTAACAGATTTTCTGTTTAATCTAGGATTTGAATTTTATGCATTCCTTGAAAAGCTTTCCATTTAGCCACAAAGGACACTGCCATATCGCCAGTCCCACCAAGAAAACAGCACCCATATACTTCCATGCTCATCCCTGAGGTCTATGCACTCTGCCATCCTCACAGTATCTTTCTCCTGCAGTTATTAAGCATGTAAAATTGGAACTGGTGGGCAAGCAAGGCTCTGATTAATTCAGAAGAACTGAATAGGCAACTTCTGTACCTGCCAGGGCTCTCCCAGAGGATTAGAGCCGTGGTTACCAGACAAACAACATCATTTTCTTGCCAGATTCCAAAAAAGATACTTTGGGTCAAATTGTGCTCTCCAATGTACACTTCTCATTATTTGCGAGGCTGCACCATATTTACAGCAAAGAGTACTCAGTACTTGGCCCCATTATTTTACTTTTCCTTTTTGTTTTTCCATTTAAAGAAAGCAACCAACTACAACTATTATATAGCTGAACGAGTGGCATAAAGCCAAAACTGTAAAGATTGAGAGGCTGCCTTGATTTTTAAACCATTCTCTTGGCTTTTGATTTTGGCTTAATTTAATTTTGAACCTGCAAGATTTAATGAAGCCATACCTTTGAATTTCCTGGCATTTACCACTTTTGCTCTGATTTGTATCTCTATAGACATTGCTGAGCTCTGTTTGGAAAAATGCTATAACTAAAACACTCCAATGTTCCTATAAAGATCTCATTCCAAATCTCAGCTGAAAATATATCTTCTCTCACTTGCATATATCTGTTAATTTTGCTCTCCCTCTGCTATTATTTATCTCTCTAACTGTATTGTTTAACTCCCGTAAAGTGGTTTTGGGATACATTTTGGATGAAAGACGCCATACAAAATAAAGTTGTATTGTTTTGTACAGGCTGGCACATACTTGTACTCTGTTCCGCACAAGCTTGGCAGAGATCTCTCTTACACTATGGTGCTTTATAGTTTTTCCCCAGCTTTTTTCTTTTTTTTATACCTTCCCCACCTCCTTTTGCTGGTTAGAATGTACTACAAGAATACATCTGTTAAGATTAATAGGTAAATAGAATTTTTTTTTTTGCTACCCAGAACACATCCTTTTCCAGTCAAATATATTTGAAACAAGGATAATTTTACTGAGGGAGGTAAGGCTGCAACTTTGGCATGACTAAAATCTAGGTGCAGGGAAGAAACTAAAAAGTGTCTCTGATAATTTAAACATTTGATTTTTATAAACAGTCAGAGGTGATTAATGCTTGGGAACACTATTCACTATATGAGCCTTTCTGTATCCTTGGTCAAATAAAAAAAGCAGGTGCAAGTCATAGGAGTTACTGATTATTTATGGCTTTTAGATACTTTGTGGGTTTAGCTGGTGAGAAAAGTTTTATTCCACTCACATGGACAAAACACAACCAACTGTCTGGACTGATTAAATTCACATTGTTGCATGAGCACATGGCAGGCAGGGGAAAAATTATAAAATCTCACTGCCTATGCCATGGCAACTGAGCAAACAGCTCATGGGAAGAATGTGAATAATAGAAAATAGCAATATTTCTCTTTGTGTTTTCTCACTTGACAGTTTTATCCCCACATCTGCCTGATGTCCAGTGAACAAATGCTTGTGGTAGCTACTGTAGTTCTCACTGATTTGACTCATCCTTGCATAAGAGCTGTCTCAAAATGTCCCATGTCCATTTTAAGCTTTAGTAATATGAACCAGAAAATATTTGGGGATTATACATGTATGTTGGGAAACCACAGAAACAGGAATTTGCTGCTAGTGAAAGGCTTTTAAAATCAGCTTTACTGCACATATTCAGGACTTCAGTTTTCTGGATGGACGAATTAATTTGGAAATCGTTTTTCTGAACGTATTTCAAGTCAAATGCCAAGCTCTCACATGGATCATTAAAAAATAAGAAGTGTGTTCAAAATGTTCTAGGCATCTACTTACTTCCCTCAGTCCATGGTATCTGTCACTGTCTGAAAACCAGACATCAGCTGGATTACTAAAACCAGATTGTCTGACAGAGTCTGGTTGCACTCATGAAATAGAACTCAGAAGATGCTTTGTTCCATCTCTAAGATACACACATTTGGTTTTGCAGCATTCAGCATGACTTTTAATCATTGGTTTGCTGTATGTGCAAAGGGACCTTTCCTCTTCTGAAGCAAGACTTACGGGTCTTAACTGCTTTTGGAAAACTGTGTGCTAGGTGGAGGCAGGAGACTTTGACCTTGAGTAAGAATTCCACTTGCAGTTGAAAATTCCCCATAATCCCATTGTAGTTTCAACCAACTATACAGACTATTTCAGGTGGCCTATTTTAGTCTTAGGCAGGGGCAGGCCTGCTGAGAGGATTCAGAAGTAACTGCTAGAGCAAAGCCATGTTTGTCATGTCAAGTATTAGCAGTTTCAATTTCCAACAAAGCTGGTGTTGTCTGATAGCCATAAGAAATAAACTTTTAAAACTTTCTGTATATATGACTGATGTAAAAGAGGATAATGAGCCCTATTTTTTTTCCATCCTAATGAATTTGGTATTTTTAAAAGGGTATTTAAAATACTGTCATTTTGTAAGACAAGGAACCTGATTTGTTTACCTGATTTTGCTGCTGCTGTTGCAGTGAGTTAAACTAGTGATTTTGACAAACTCAGTATGAAAAGCACTTTGAGCTGTCTTTAAGATCAGTAGCATGACTTCAATTGGATATTTTACCCTATCACAACTGTGCAAAAATTAATATATGTCTTCTCTGTTCTGGGAGCTGCACCTTAGGCAAACAAGTCTGGAAGAACTTGAGTTCCTTCAGTTGCTGTAAAGGTCTATGGGTAAATAGAAGTTGAGGAAACGAAAATCGAGGAAAAGAAAAAATACATTGAAATGGAACAATTTTAAGGAAATTTATTCTGTAAAGAATTGTAATCATAGAAATTGCTACTGAATTAAAGTATCAAAGTTTTGATATCTAGAATATTGGATTAGAGAATTGTAATTATCTATCAGATCATCTCATTTAATTCTCATCCGGAGTGACCTTCTAAAGTGGCTTTCCTGGTCCCCAGGTTATGGTCTGAATTATGTAATAGAATATGTCAACTGGATTCCTCTCAAATGACATGACACTACAAGACAATAATAGGCTTTTAGTCTATAGGACCAGGTTAGAGCTACTCCGAAGAAAGCCCCACAGGCACAAATGCAGTGGTCATGAATTCCTCAGCATCACCTCTGTTGCTCTGCAGATCTTCTATTGCCTTGTTAGTGTAGACAAAGCCCTGTGGTAGTAGAGGATTCATGGGACATCAGTAGATTTTTTTCACAGTTTTTAAACCAACCTCTGTCACATAGGTTTTGAGAAAACTTGTAGATAGCATGTAAAATTGTTTATAGCTGTATTTGAGGCACTGAAAGTAAGAAATGCATAATGAACAAGGTAGCTTTGATGACGCTCGTGACTACATTTATTTAAATGAGCATCCCCTTTGCTTTGTTTTTTTTCTTTTTCTAGCACATCTGTTTGGTCAACCAAAAGAAATCTGCCTTATTACCACCTGTTTGGTCATCTGAATTTTATGGTTTTTCTCCCCTACTTTTCCACTGCTTGGCAAACATCATAAAACTGTGAGAGAAGAAAACTGGAGGTTAGATATATTTAGGAATGTCCAAAGTGTTTACAGAGGAAGTTTATGCACATTGCTAATGTCTTCTCTGTGTGGCATTTCTGTAAATTTGTAATGCTAATGGCCTTATTTACACAGGAAGAAATATGACCTGAGAGTTAAAACATAATTAAATCTGCACCAAAAAAAACAAGGGTGAAAGTCTGATAATTAATTTTGAAAGTAAGGAATAATTCTGAAAAATGAAAGGATACTTCTGGACCCAGCTCAGCTTACACTGAGGCAAAATTGAGTTCTGCTATTGATTTAATGAAAACAGGGCCAAACACTGCGTGCCACTTGTCCATATGAAATCATTTGAATGGGCTGAGGAGAAACACAATAGTAGAGACAGGGAATGAAAAACACCCACAACATTATACACCTTCAATTCACTAAGGAGAGCTTTTCTCATGAAGAGGTATATTATTCCCTTATGTGTATGTGGCTTCCATTACCAGTAATGGGAGTCAATCACACACAGAGAGGAGAAATGGACTCCTCCATCTGACATCTCACTGGTTGCCTGGTATAAAGCCAATAGACAATGCCAAGTTATGCTGATTGAGCTACTAATTGGAATCATGTCATATATTGCTAAAGTTTGTTTGTTTTTATGAGAGCATTAAAATTTCAGAAGAGCTGCATTTGGATCTCAGTGCACACACATACTACAGGCAGTCTCCTTGGTTTACATGACAAGCAGGTGTATAGCATACATGCTGTCTCTTTTGTATTTTGCTGTAGTGGTCTAGTGATGGCAGCACGTGAAATTATAGCCCCTGCTGTGCATTTTTTTAATATGTACAAATGCACTGGCTGAATTAAAGGAGCAGCATTACTGGTTCAGCCCAGCACCAACTTCTTTATATATTAATTGCGATTAAATATAATTGAAAATATAAGTATGTTGCAAAGCCTGACAGTCTGGGCCTCCCACCTCTTTCTCCCCTCCTTTTTTCCTCTCTTTTTCTCCCCCCATCCCACAACATATACATACTCAATGTTGCCACAGTCCTTGCTTTCCAAAAGAAACCAGTGTGTCACATTGCTGAGATTTTATGTCTAAACTATCAACGCAGCTTAAACAATTGAATAACCAACACTTTTAAAGGACTCATCCATACAATACTGGAAGACACTCTATGGGCAAGGGATACGAATGGCCACAAAATAACAGTTCTAGTAGAAAATGATTCACTGACAGTGGGAGAGTTATCCTCAGCAGGCCAATACAGCAGGATTGAATCTAGCATGAGAAAACACCAATTTCTTCTTCTTTACTAAAGGATAACATTTTCTTATTTTACTGCAAAGTTTGGTAGGGAACCCAAAAACTACACAAGTCTCTCCAAGGTGAGTGTACCCTCTGCTTATCCTTGAAAGCACCATGCCTTATTAGAAGTGAGGGGTCTATTTCATGCCCAGCTGCAACAACAACATTAAATAAGTAAATTAATATGCACTTACACACTCTGTGTTTCAGGCTCTGCTGTTCACACGATTTAAATGTTAAAGGCCATGATTGCAGCCACAAACGTAGAATTTTGGCTTTTATTTTTTGGTATTCCACAAGGCCTTCTTGTCTCTTTCACAGGAATGCTAAGTCTGTGTATATGAAAAGAACAGGGCTTGATCCTTTTTAATTAACAGGCTAGAAGCACAACATGTGCATTTTATCTGTTTTTGAAAGTGTAGATCCAAAGTTAGTCTGTCTGCTTTCTGTGATTTCTTCTCTATTCCTGATGGAATGACACAGTGTAGCTCTAAAAATTCAATATGCTCATGCATTTTTGTGTATTAATAGCAATTATTGGTATGTATCAGTTTTCATCTCCTCTGTGGTGAGGGGTTCTTATACTGCCAGGTTCATATCAAACCTAAAAAGGAATCACAGATGACTATAAGAGAGTTAAAAAGAGAGGGGGGTGGAGGGGAGAATTTCCAGGGTAAGGCAGACTCGAATTCACACTTTGGCATTTTACTTACATCTAGATATTTCTTTATGTTTCAGCAAAATCTTCCCAAATTGATAACATCCAAATGAGGCACCACTATGCAACTATCAGGTGATGAAGAATTATTTGAAGTAACCTGTTTTCAGGGGTAGTTTGAAAGGAGTTTCTAATGATTTTTGAACTTCCCAAAAGTATAGGCAAAAATGCTGAAATTCGTCTTCTGCTCCATCGTGCAGTTTTCTGTTTGTTTTCACTCAGGGGAGGTTTTTTCACAGCAAAGGAAACCTTGTGGGTGGGAAACCTTTCTCCCGTATCTGCCAGGTGGTTAACTTCTCCTTTTAAGGGTTCCTTTCACAAAGAAATAGGGAAAGGCTTCACATGTGCTTCATTGAGGAGTTTAACTTTCAGTATTCATTTCATTAGGAAGGGTAATTCAAATCACAACCCTCTGCAGAGTGAGACATCTGAAGGGATGCCTGGGGTGGAACGGTGAGAACAGGACTTAAGATTTAGAGAAACAGGGGCTAGACAATGAATCCAGTAGTAGGGGGAGAAATCTCCCTAGACCTCCAGCATCCCTGTTTCTAGTGAAGTATGGTAAGCTCCTATGCACCAGATACCATCTGCAAACGAAAGAACCCATTTTTCTATGAGAGAAAAGAGAAGTCAGCAAAAACCTTCTTTAAAGCAGGTTGATAAAATGCAAACTATTAAAATATGAAGTCTCACTTCCCTCGTCTGCTCCCCCTTAGTTAGCGGAGATCACATTATCCAATCCTTTGCTAGAACGCTATTCAAGTTTTAGCAATTCCCTGTCAAATGTTAAATAGTTTGCCAAAGAATAATAGATGCTTTACATTTTATGCATTACTAGTTCCAAGACTAGGGCTATAAAAGTTTTCTATTAACATGTAAGCACTGAGAGAAGTTTTTGTTGTTGTTGTTGTGGGTTTTTTTTTAACTTGATAAATATACATAACTCCTTTACAATGGGGCTCTTGTGTTGCTAATGGGGACCCTTAATGGAGAGTTATATTTCCAGGATTATATCTTTATTCAATTGCAAATTATTTTTGGGGGGACTTTTAATACTCTGCTTCAGTCTATGAATAATAGTATCATTTGAATGCAGCGGACACCTGGTGCAGTAGAAGGACAGTGGGAGCTCTAGACTGACCTGGTATGACTGCCAACTTTGCATTTTCCCAGCCTTTCCTATCCGCTCCATTCAGCATCTAATTTCATTCTCCCTCAGCAAAATGCTAGACACTTGTAACTTTATTCTCCCTCGGCAAAAACTTGCTCTCTTGTAAGGAGGAGGGGGGGAGGTAGTGAAAAAATTCATCTTATCAATCTCTTCTTATACAGAGTCTAGTAATTTGAAGGTTGGGTAAAGTTTCAGGAAAAAAACTTCCAATTAAATACTGTAAAAAGATAAAATAACAGTGGCCTTGCCGCTGCCCAATAGCTTTCTTGAAGCGCTCTTTTGTTGATTTATTGTACATTAGCCACTGAGCCATGCAAAGAACATTACGTTTCAGAAAGAGCTATTCGTATGCGGCCTGCATCCTCTCCAAAGACAATCAGGCCTGTATTGCATTTTGCAAATTTATACCAGGATGTTGGTTTAGAGTGTTTCCCTGAAAAGTTTTTCAAGTAAGTGTCTGCTTTCATAGGCAAGAGTGATTGAGGCACACAAACAAACCTTTGTTTCAAAACTCACAGATGTATGGCTGGAGCAGAGCTTTGTTTTCCGCTTTAAGGAGTATTCTCAGATTTTTGTTTTGAGCACAACACAGGATTGTACAAAAAATCAGCTTGAGGATGAATGTCTGGTATAATCTCNTTTCTCTTTAATTCAGGGCTCCAACAAAAGAAGCTCTCAGTACTTTACTCTTTAATGACTTTAGGAAACTTCATTTCAAAGCTATTTGGGAGTTTGTGGCCTTGATATACTTCTTGTGCTGAGCTCTGATCAAGTTCTTGTTATTCTTTTACCCTTGCATCATCATTTTTGAGTATTTCTATGAAATGGTGCTTGTCATGTCTGGGGTGGGGAGATAGCCACCTATGACCTGATCTACAAAAGATGTGAACTTTCAAATGCACCCTTTGATGGATGTAGGTCTGTGTATGAACCCTGACCCACATGACCAAGATAATGCTAAATCCCAAGATGTACCTACTTACAAAATCGTAGTAAAACATGCCTTTCTGACAGTCTCAGGTTTTCTAGTAAGGGGTAAACTAGACAAAAAACCTATCCCAGCTGCCAAAATAATATGTTGTTTCTGATAATAAACGCAGCAGCAGAAGGAAATGCCAGGTATTACATGTTAAACATCTGACTGGGATGGGGAGGACACACACTGCCATAGACAAAGTTGTTGTAACTTGTGGACTAGATGCACAGGATTAAGTCCTGGCTAGAGTGAAGTTACTGGAATTTTGTCACTTACTTTCACAGAGCCAGAATTTCACCTTAGCAAGCAATGTACTACGGCAACAGCCAGATTTACAAGAACTAACAGGAGAGAAAGGCAATCATACAGTCCCAGCTCTGGTCCTATTACATCTGTCTTGCTAGAAGAGCCAGAGCTGTTCTACCACTCTTCAGCAAAATTGTAAGGTGCAGGCAATTGCATTTCCATTGTTCCCAGTAGGTTTTTGGAGAAAGGAAAGAAGAAATAAAGAGGACAAGTTCCAGACACTGGTCCATAACTTCCTCAGATATCTAGATCTAGAAGGAATTCAGGTTTACAGTAAAGTGTCCTTTGGTCTGGACCAAGGCCAAAGTGCTGGCAAAGACACATTGCTATTGATTAGGGGTTTATTAGAAATTTGTCATACATATTTTATATAGAAGTTGAGAAATTTTTTTACCACTGGATAACTTTTCACCGGGAAAATATATTTTTTCTATCAAGAAATCTATCTTGTGTGAAAACCAAGCACCTGGAAAGCAAAAGCTTTCAACCCTAGATCAAAACTCTATATTCAGATAATAAAAATTTCAGTTTTGGGTTATCACTGTATTAACATATTAATGGTAATTTGAATGCCTTCTGCCTTCACTTTCTTCTAATAAATGAATTTCCTAGGCGAAGAGTGGTTTAGTGGTTATGCAAAAGACCATAGTGCAGTGCAGACTAATCTCCCAGCTGGTAGTAAATGGCATGAGGGACCTCAACTACAGTTCCCAAAACTACATTTTTTTAAGGATATGAGAAGAGAATAAAAATGCAAATGGTATAAACCAAAGCCTTTTTGTCGTCTTCTGCATATAGGAGTTAGATCTAACTAGGTCCTACCATTTTACCTTCTCTGGTGAGGAATTACTGGGAAAAAATAGATATTTAAAGGATATTATTATGTTATTAAATATTTACACCCTAATTAGGTTTAGTTGCTTTCTTGAAGTCCATAATGTATAAATTGTTGCAAAGTTGTCATGATAGTGCACGCCTTTTTTTGCTTTAGCATGAATACTGCCCTCTCTGTGGTATCAGGGAATTACAAACATGGTGGAACCTGTGCTATTTCTCTGCATAAGGGAAAGAAGACCCACAGACAAATACTTAGAGATCATTTCTACCCTTTCTCCTGTATACTGTAGAAACCAAAACCTCCACCAACAATTGCGTCCTTTTAGCTGAGGAACTGAGCAGCAATTGGCATTGCTCTGTAACTTCACTTCTGCGATGTGGCACAAGCCGTAATCTTCTGGTCCCCAGTCCTTGGGATTCAGACCTCGGGATTCAGACCTCCCCCAAAGGGATAAATTATATCCATTTTAAAAACTCAGACAGATGAGACTTCATGAATAGTTACATATTCAGCCATTTTTAAGTCTGCTGTGTACAACATACTAAAAGGACTTACAAAATTGTAGAATTGAAGAAGCTCCTAGAAAAACAATGTCTTCTCATTCTTGCTGGCTTCTCTGCTGCAGTTCAGCCTATGCTTCTGTGAATCTGGAGTATTTTTTGTATTTTGCATTACTCTAACAGCCTCTGTGTTCAAAATATGAGTAACTTTCTCCTTCAGAGCCTGTTCATAATAGTATATTGTATATAAAGTATATTGCATAAAAATGTGCATGTCTAGAGGAAATTATGTTCAAATAATGCTTTTTTGCTTCACACCTGTGCAATCTTCTGAGAGTGACCAGAATTCTTTTGGAGTTACTACAGAAGGCAAGCCAAGATATTGCTGAAGTAACTTTTGTAAATCCTCTTCAAGTACCTGCAAAATACACAAAGTATTTTGTTAGAAAATTCAATCAAACCTGTTTATTTGGAAAAAAAAGATCAGAAATTTAAAAGTTGAAATAAACAATGTGGAGTGTTGAAGCAAACAAAGCAGCCTAGTCTGCATGAGAGCTGATTTTAAGATTCTCCCACTTCTTGCTATCACCATTTTAGTCCCATCAGTTAAAGTTCAGCCTTTAGTCTTTGCGGAAGTAAGAGGTCTTCTTTAGTTCTTGCTTGAAAATGTCTTTCTTTCCCTTCTTTAAAATGATAACTTATGGATAGGATAGAGCAAGTAGGATAAAGCAAATTGAGAAAAGAGACAGAAGAAAGCTGACCCAATAAACCTTTTAAAATTCCCACAAAAAGTGATCTGGGAGGACGGCTTGAACATTTACCAAATGTTTTGTCAACCAAATTGTGCCTTTCAGGAAGTGAAATTCTTTCACCACATGACCTCAGAGCAGGACTGTTGCCATTGTAGTGTAACCAATACATTACTGTAGTGCTGTGCAACACACATCTCTTCTGCACACTTCTATGTTTATTTTACTGCTCTTCCATTTACTCTTTGGCAGCATTTTCTGATTTGCTGCTTTGAGTCTTTCTATGGCAGATGTAGAAACTAGAAAATTTTGATAGTTTACATACAGACATTTCCCACATACCCAGCAGCAGTAATACTGTCAGCATGCTGCATATGTGTGAAGTTTTTCAAAGCTATTATTACTGTCTCATACCATGTTTCATCTATCATAATATTATCATGCGGGTGGATTTTTCATACATGTAGCGTTACATGCTTGAATGTGGGGGAGCACAGGGAAGCACCTTACTTTCCTGAAAGAGTCTCAGAGCAAATCCTACAAAATTCATGAACAGAAGTCAGGATACCCATGTTATTTCAACACTACTGTGCATGTCTGTTTGCCAAGAAATGCTATTTGTTCAGAAAAAGGAATGAATTCATGGGTCAGAACTTTCCTTGTTCCTTGTTCATTCAGTTGTCAAATTTGACTTACTCATGGAGTAATTAAAATTTAGGAAGATTTAAGGGAAATAGAAACAGAATAGGAAAAAAAGAAACCAAGAGTGAAAAGTATCTTCAGTTAAGGGAATGTGTGTGTTGGCAATGTTATGAACTGGGGTAGGGCTATGCTTCCATAATCACAGCTGTAGAAACCCTTTTCTGCCCACTGCATGTCATTTTCAAGAGGATGACTGGTAGTATAAACAACTCTCTTTTTCTCTTTTGCTGTTGTACAGCAGCAAATCTGTGACTAACTGTTGTTGAATCCATGCAAATGGGGTAGTGTAAATAATAATTTTGCTGCACTGTTAGTTTGCCTACTTTGGATATGCTTATAGGATGAAGAATGTAAGTATCCTACAATCTTTGATATATTATCCCCACAAAAAAAAAAAAAAAAGAAAAAGAAAACAAACAACAAAAAGCCCCCCAAAAAACCCATCAGCAAGGTAATAAAGTGCTATTTCTATTTTTCACAAGAAGGAAAAAAGAGGGAAGAAAAGCAGAACTGTTGCATCCTGACATGAGAAAATCTTGACAGAGAAACAAAACAAGCTTTTGAACCAAAGGAACTCATAGCATACCAGGTGCCTATATTAGCATGGAATTGAAGGCAGCAAAATAAGCCCTTTAAAAATAACATGAGAGAACTGGTCTCAGGATTAAGACAGTATCTTTGCATTGTGTTTCTTTCTGTATATGTTCTAAGGTAGAGTGCAATAAAGTGTGCATTTGGAAGATGAAGGAATAATCCTGCGGGAATAATCCTGTGTAAAAATTAAAAATTAAAATTAAAAATTAAAAATTTGTTCATCCACTAAAATAAGTCACACAGTGCTTGAAAATCAAAATTAAAATAGGTAGTGCATCACCAGTTTTTTGTCTTCCTCCCTTATTTTTTTTTAATATCTTCTTCCAAACAGCTGGTATCTCTTGTGTCAGAATATGGCACAATTTTTTTTTGTCTTCCTTTTAATGAGAAAATACCCCAAACATTGATTATCTGTGGCAATCAGACACTTTCACATACCTTCTGTCCTTTCATCACACTGTACTGGCATGCTGTGTCAGAGCACTGCCTGGGAAGAGCGAGATATACTGAAATGAACTAAAACAAGTGTTTGAAGAAATAATATTTGAGCTTTTCCATCTCCCAACTTGATTTGCATTACTGTAAAGTCTTCTTCCAAGCCCAAAGAACACTTTACTTGCATGAAGGTTATGATTCACAGCACCACCAAGGTCGCAGTACAGCTAAAGAAAAGGCACAGCCTGCATGATACTTTGCTTCTGCCACCTGTGCAGTCTTTCAGGTGTTTGTTTGGTGCCACTACAGGTAGGAAAGAAAACAAACACTGGGAAACCCACGCCTCAATGTGAAGAGCACTGCATAAATGAAGTAACTGTGAAGTTTCCATGCCCTCAGTGGCCCAATTCCTGTTTTGTGTTCTTCCTTTGTGCCATGTGAGCTAATAGACACAGATTAATTATAAAAGGAAAAGAGTAAAGTCCTCAAATGTCTGAAGTTTTTTCTCATCCATGTGTATGTTCCTTAACTGTTGACTAACAGAAACAACCAGCTGTGCCTTACAGATACTGTAACGTAAATCTTCGGGTATTCAATAATGATGAATCAGTAATTCAATCCCTTTCTTATTCTGGTCCAATTTAATGAAGAACCAAGCCTCCTTGACTTCTAGATGACTTCAGATGGACAGAAGGGTTCTCACTGCAGAGCATCAGGACTGTGTTACCTTCCTCCTTCTTCTTTCCATTACTTAAATGCAAAAGTAGTAAATAAGTAAGTGCTACAGTGACTTGAGATTTATCTCCTCATTTCTATTGTCCTAGGAAGTTTTAAGAAAGTGACATTTATGGATAGTCTGTCACTTTATGCAAGTCAAAAGAGCTCAACAGTACAATTTTCAGCAGAACTCCATTTGAAATATATCCCAGATTGTAACACATAAGTTTGGTGGACCAGGTTCTTCATTTCAAAATTAACAACTGCATATTCTAGCACTGCATGTACTCATCCAGTGTTCATCAACTGCAAGATTCTTCTGTGAGACTTAGAGTTAGAACACCATAGACTGCCAGAGTTTTTCAAATGAAACAATTAGAGAAAGGGTAAAGAAGAGAAACATTAGAATGAAAATGTTTCTAAATTTATCTCTCTAAGAATTTAATGAGCTGAAGTACTCAGCAGATAAGAAGAAATCTACATTTTATAGTCACTATATTTTTTTTCCTTTTCAGCAGCAGAAAAGAACAGACAGATAATGGATAAAAATGAAAATGTCTGTATTAGGGTTGAATGAGGAAGTCTTTTCCCTCAAATAACTTCATGCAAGACATTTACTGAAAATCTTCATAGGAGATTTAATTAACTACATCTTTGATTCAGTTCTTAATCTTCCACAAAGATATTTATAGCACTTTCAGGAAGATAATTATGTAACCTACCTGCTGGAATTTTCTTCTTTTCTGAAATGAAAAGAGGCCACTATAAAAAAGTCAAGCAGTTCTAATAAAGGTAAACACAAGAAACACGTTGAGACAAGAAAAAGGAGGAAGATCTGCTGTATCTGAACATGTCAATTTACTAGTTATATGTACCCATGTTGAGTAGGTATAATAAGGTTAGGGCCTCTTCCCTCTTCAATGTCTCCTGGCCATGTTTTTCACCATGTTTAGCTGCCTTTCTTCTGCAGCAGCGTGTCCTTGCAGAGATTGGCAGAGAGGTACTTCTTGCTTAGTGAACTGGAAGAACGTCCAGTCTGAGAAGAGTGCCAGAAGCTAAAGCTGTACCTGCTGAGCAACTGAAAAGAGTACTGCATGAAGAGAATAGAGGAACTGGAGTAATATATATGCTTATAAAAATGTAAAGGTGAACAGCTCTTGATAAATCAGAACCATTGTACCCAAATCAGAACAGATGCTTCCCTTAGGAATAAGCATATACGTCTGTTAAGTAAGTAAAGTAAGCAACCTCTTTGTTTAAGTGAGAAAAATTGATTATTGTGGTTCAGTGAGAGGGTGTCAAAACACAAATCAAACACAACAGCAGATAACTGGAGCCACAGTTAGCAAAACAGAGAAAAAGAGAAGTAAAGGCAATTGCAGAATAAAAGTGGTGTGCTCATAAGCATAAGTGTCTCTTCCAGAGTGTCCTTCATAAGAAGCTGCAAGTGGCACTGCTGGATACACCTGAAAACTCAGTAGGAAATTAAAAGTCAATTAAGTGTATGTTAACTTGTGGAGTATGTTATGTGGGTCTTTATATGACTCAGTGCTCATGTTTTGTACTGTTATGCTGGGCAATTGTTTTGTTCTGTTGCCTGTGCTCTCCAAACATTTAGCTGTAGCCTAGCAGGGATTGAGGAGGAAATAACATTCTGATTTTCACACCAGCAACAGCTGATTTGGTTAGACAGTACACTAAATATAGTAATTTGCCATGTAGCCAACAACAGTGATAGCACATCAAAAAGAGATTCTGTGACATAGCAGGGATCCCTAATGTGCTAGGAATGATGGATGGGCTGTTCATGCACCTCACAGAATGATGCTGCTTTTCAAAATGGAAAACGGCATGTGTGACCATCAATATCTTTCATTGAATTACTGGCTTCTGTCACGATGCCTGTATTTTAGCCAACTCATGCGGTGGAAAATTATTTTATTCTAGGGACATTTCTGATAA
This sequence comes from Sakesphorus luctuosus, assembly GCA_013396695.1. NCBI lineage: Eukaryota > Metazoa > Chordata > Aves > Passeriformes > Thamnophilidae > Sakesphorus > Sakesphorus luctuosus. Next base: position 89,552 of record VWZD01007939.1, on the reverse strand, counting down.
AAGAGCCATCAGTAAATATTTTCTATGAGAAATGTGCTTTAGGTGTTTACAGGTAATAGCAGCAGTCCTTTCAAGAGCCATCTGCGGCTCATAAGTAAAAAAACCCATTACTGAACACAGATCGAAACATGAATATGCTTGTTTTAAGTGGGTCATTTTAACATAAACATTCTCTATGCCAAACATCTAGATGGATGGCTGTTGTACCTGTGTAATATGCTGCCTGACTAAATGTTAGTGGTGCCTTCTGTGCCTTTATTATTAGTGGGAATAAAGTGCTTCCAGTTGACAAAAGTGATATGATAAAACACTACCACTCCTGCCCTTCACCCAAAGTCGCCAAGAGGATTTCAGCATCATTGCTGGTATGCCTCAGCCTGAGTGGAGTGTAATGAAACACCATCTGACAAGACAGGAGCCATGGCAGTAAATGGGGTTTCCTCTTCATGAGCCTATGAGGAAATTAGAAATGCATTGAGGCCAGGACTTGCTGTGTTCTATGACTCATATTCTACTATTGAGTGCTATATAATACCTGAAACAATTTCCAGACTTTATCATACTGAATTCACTTATTCAACAATACAAAATATAGCATGAAAATTTTATAAAGGTCCAGCAAACCACATGGGTGTCCCCCGTGATGCCATCTGGCCACTGTCTATAACTGTGCATATCTGATAAAAGGAAGATGATTGAAATCAAAGCATATAAAGAAGCAGTTTGGGATGAAATTTATTCAGAGGCGGTGTCAGCCTCTTCTTTCATTTATATTCCATGATTGCGTTACACTAGCACATTTGCTTAAGAATAATTGCACCATTATATTTTCATCTGCTGTTCTGTAGTGGCTCTGTACCTTCTCCATGGAGAACAGTTTTTCCTGCTCCTTTTTGCTTTTGTGCCCACCCAGATAGAGGCTCCTCAACAAATCCTTGGAACTTCATGAAGCAATCCTTAGCACTGGGTCTTTCCACAAAGCGACTACTGTTGACAAATAATTTTTTATGTGGCATTATGTCATCTACTGTCTCTTCTCTCCTTTCAGTACTCTCAGCTTAACCCCAGATCACAGGATTTCCCAAAACTTGTGACTTTCCCAAGTGATTGGTATTTCTGCCACATGCCTGCACTACACATAACAAGCTATATGTCATATATAGCAGGCAACTGAAGAAAGCAGACTTGCCTGCTATCCAGAAGACAGTAGCATCTATGAAATGCTGTGGAATACACAGTAGTATGAAATTCTACGGACTATAGTTGGCATTGTAGCACAGATTTAATTTAACAAACCTTATTTTGAATTAATTAGTACTTGAACACTAGGACTCTGAAATTACTGCATTAGCTGTTAAAATATATTAAATTTAAAGGAACTTTTGCCTTTTAGAACACCAAATATCTCACACTGCAAAGCATACATCTGCAACAGTACTGGGACCCATGAGTGTCACTGCACTTGTTTCCACTTGGGTTTTCACACTAATATTGAAAGTTAAAAGGTAAATAACATTTTCTTATTTGTGAAATAGGGCCATATCATAAAGCCGAAATGGGATTCAAAGTACTTGAATTTTTCAGTATTTCTATTTTGACTGTAAATAGTTTGGCAAGCCCTATTCAAGAGCCACAACAACTACAGTCAATAGCAAAGAGACAAGGTATCTATCAGCACAGCAGGGATGGAGCAATTTAACACAGCACATTTTCTGCTTTTAAAAAAATTTTCTGCTTTCACAAGTACTAGTCAAACAGTGAATTAAACACTTCTTTAAGTACTTCTAAATCTGTTCTTTTTCTACCAGTAATTGTGGATCATATGTTTCTGGGTTTTTACAATTCCATGAACACTGTTTTATTACATTTGAAATAAAATCTTAAGTTTTGCCTTCAATATTTGCCTTGTAAGTCTCCTTTCTAGAGAATCACAGCTACAAACACTAAAGTACAGACCTGCCTGGCCACATACTCTCTAATAGTAGCAAAATCTTACACTTATCAGCCTTCATTGCACTGGACAAAAATGATGACTCCAGAGATTTCTAAAAATTAGTGACTCAATTTCATCCTAAAACAGATTTTTATTCTCTTTCAGCTTTGCAATTACAAGTCCACTTTTTCCATCTTTAAAAATAACACCACTTCCGAAATTCTATTCCCCATTTAACACTGGTTCTTTTTGAACCAGTTTTTCAGATGTAACGGTTTTTTAAGGAAAACTCAGCAGAACAAGAAAACCCTAGGCTTCCTCGTGAGAAAATCCTCTCAGGAGAGAAGTAAATTCATCTTCAGCCTTGCACAGTAAGTATGGCTATTCCCACTGAGAGGCAGAGTAGGGCAGTCTTGTTGACTGGACAGGGGCTCTGGCTAAAAGCATGATACTGAATCCAAGTACTGAAAAAGAAATGCAGGTTCATCCTGAGACATCTGAAAAAGGTGATATCTCCTCTCTGGTGCTGTCCTCACTTGCCCTTGGGGTGTGCTGTTTTTCCTAAAGCTCTCTGTGATTTGGGAGCTGATACTGGCAAATAACAGAGGCGGCACTAGGAGTTTCAAGAGGGCAATTGTAGACCAGCCAGCAAAGGCATGAAACAATCAGTGCTTGTCTGCCACTAATATAAAACTGAATTATATTTGCATTTTACCCAATCAAATTATTTAAAAAAAGATGATTTTAGCTAGTTTAGAGAAACAAAACCTTAATCCATTATGCAAGAAGAAGGCTGTTTCTTTTTTACTACTAATTAATTTTCTTACTACTAGTCGTTAGGAATAGGTGCATGTTGTGTTAGGAATAGGTTCATGCTGAGGGCCCCAGTGGACAGGCATAGTCCACACTTCTCTAAACTATCTTCTCATGAAGGACTCAGTGCAAGCTGGAGTAAGGCAAATTCATTCCCAAACATATTTTGCATATACCCATGTTTGTTTCCCCTAAAGTACAGATCATATTGCAGTTTTTCGATTAAAAAATTCAAGATGAGTCAGAAAACAAAAAAAAGTGACTGTGATAAAAACAAAACTGATGGAACTCAGAGAGAGGGAGCTGAATAGCCCTCCTGTATTCCAGGAGGATATAGTTAGTGACTTACTGAGCCAGCTGGATCCTCACAAGTCTATGGGACCAGACGGGATCCATCCCAGGGTAATGAGGGAGCTGGCAGAAGAGCTTGCCAAACCGCTCTCCATCATCTTCCAACAGTCCTGGCTCTCTGGGGAGGTCCCAGATGATTGGAAGTTGGCCAATGTCACCCCAATCCACAAAAAGGGCTGCAAGGCTGACCCTGGCAACTCCAGGCCTGTCAGCCTGACCTCAGTGCCTGGCAGGCTTATGGAGCAGATCATCCTGAGTGCAATCACACAGCACCTACAGGATAGACAAGGGATTAGATCCAGCCAGCATGGGTTTAGGAGGGGCAGGTCCTGTCTGACCAACCTGATCTCTTTTTATGATCAGGTGACCCACCTGGTGGATGAGGGGAAGGCTGTGGATGTGGTCTATCTGGACTTCAGCAAGGCCTTTGACACTGTCTCCCATAATATACTCCTGGAAAAG
>VWZD01007939.1:52919-85919 GCA_013396695.1 Sakesphorus luctuosus | reverse complement strand
GGGTCCAGAGAAGAGCAACAAGGCTGGTGAAGGGACTGGAGCATAAGTCCTATGGGGAGAGGCTGAGGGAGCTGGGGTCGTTTAGCCTGGAGAAGAGGAGGCTCAGAGGTGACCTCATCACTGTCTAGAACTACCTGAAGGGAAGTTGTGGCCAGGTGGGGGTTGGTCTCTTCTCCCAGGCACTCAGCAATAGGACAAGGGGGCACGGGCTCAAGCTCTGTCAGGGGAAATTGAAGTTGGATATCAGAAAAAAATTCCTTACAGAGAGAGTCATCAGGCATTGGAATGGGCTGCCCAGAGAGGTGGTGGATTCACCGCCCCTGGAGATTTCTAAACTGAGATTGGCCGTGGCACTGAGTGCCATGATCTAGTAAAGGGACTGGAGTTGGACCAGGGGTTGGACTTGATGATCTCAGAGGTCTTTTCCAACCCAATCGATTCTATGATTCTATTCTATGATTCTATAAAATTACAACACCCTAAGAATTAACTGCCTGACAGTCATGCTGGACCATGGTTGTTCATGCTGTCCCTGACTGTCTCAGCATTACTTTTTGCTTCACCTCCCATCATCTTGGTTGAATCAACTTATTAAGTTCCTGCTATACAGTTAGATGGTAAACTCTTTGAGACAATGGTGGCTGTTTTGCTTAAGAACAGAGTGTTTGGTACAGTGGATAGCAAATACAGGACCATGGTCTCCATGTCTAAAGCAGACTTCACATACTATTTTTAAAGTTCATTTCCATAATAAATTCGCAAAGCTGTTACAGAGGAAACAGAACAAAACTACTTCTGTGTTTTTGCATACAATTCTGTAACAGAGATTACTGAAGGAATGTTGACTATTGCGAAATTTATGATTCATGTCATAAGTATTGCCAATAGATCAACTCCTTTCTTTCGTTTGAAACTTAAAATGTCATTACTGTTTTCATGTATTTATGTTGCCCTTTCCATATCTTATATTTAACTGAATGAGTCATAATTGTCTTCTTTCAATTATACTGAAATAAAAATTGAACTGTTAGCACTGGTGGGTGCACTTGACAATGCTGCCCCCCACAGCTCCTCTGCCTTTTTTTGCAGATCAAGGAAACAACTGAGCTGCAGAAGTCCCAAATGTGCTCTTCCTTTTGCTAAATTAAGCCTCTTGTCTCCCTCTGAAATTCAAGGCTGAATAAGAGAAGCAAATAAATCAAGAGTGGTGCTATGGCATTTAGCCATCCGTCAGCACTATAAACCATTCTTGCCTACCTGCTTAAAAAAGTTAACTCCTTATATCCCTACCATTCTCCAGTCCACTTTGCCCTCCTTTGAATCCTTAGTAAGCCTCAGACTAAAATGTTAGAACTTGTGGTAGGTAGAGTTCAGCATTGTATGTATGAGGTATATATGTCATTAATTACTTCTGAGGACCTTGGGACACTCCTCAGCACTGTAGTGCTGACATCATCAGTGTCACTTGCCACATATATGCACTCCAGATATTGAGCTACCTAATATTCCCACCATCACTGGGAGATGTGTACTACAAAGTAGGAGCAGACATGCTTCACCTCTGAACAAGAATTTCCACATTGTCTGCTCTCTTAAGATTGTGTTGATTCTAATTTTCTCATCAAAAGACACAGATGAGACATTAAAACAGTTTGAGAACAATCTGGGGGGTAATTAAGTGCCATATAAGGAATAGCAATTTGTTTCTCTATCTCAGGTATATTCAGGATTTCACACCAGGTTATTTAGTTAGTTAGTTAGTATTAGCACACGTATTTCACTGATGCCTGAAAATTCAGTGGTACATGCTGTATTAAAAGGGTGGCCTGTCTCCCAGAGAAAGTAAGTCTTAGGTAATGAAGAGTAAATTTATTTCAAAGTACGATTTCCTTCCAGGAGGGAGACATGCCTGACTATCCTCTTCAGTTACTGGCAATCCTATAATCCAATGGCTGATATTCTGCTGCTATTCCAGCTCCTGTAATCATGTATTTTTGTGAGCGTGGAAAGAGCAATGCTGATTCCTAAGATGACTTCTGCTGCAAGGGAGCGCATTCACAGAGAGACAGCGGACTGATGCAATGAAGGCTATGCTTGCATTATGTTTAATCTCTGCAAAATCTCCAGGTAAGTGGTAAAACAATAGAACAAATTGCTTGCAGCTATATGTTTCTGAGGAAAGGAATGTCCTAATGATCCTTTATTTTTCTGAAGGAAAGTTTTTGTTAGTCTACATATATGCGCCTAGTAATATTTAATTCATTTTGTGCAGACCTTTACAAACCAAAATCTGCACCATATGAGTTTAGAAAACTTACAAAGGAGATAGCAATTATTTGATTCCATAGAAGAAATAATTTGCCTAAACAACAACCTGAAAGAGATCTTTATATAGAAAGACACGAAGTGTTTACTCACCTTCCATAGGACTCTCTCTTTGTCTCTCCCCTCTTTTTCCTCTCCACATATCCTGTCCCCTCCCCCTTTTTAAAGCTTGTTAATTCAGATCAATCCTTCAGTGGTAATATTGCCTTTGGGTTACATGCCAGCCTATGGAATTATATGTTTGAACACAGGGCCAAACTAGCAGTTATTCCCCTGCCACTAAAGGTGAAAAGGTTTCCACTAAATCAGGTTACTTTTCCACAGGGTAAGTGGTGTTAAATACAGTCTCTCTTGGTACTTCATCAATATGATTAACCTATTGGCATTATAGTTATCAAATTACAGTATAAGAAGTCATAAAGTTAAAAATAAAGCTGTTTTCCATTGAGAAAATCTATTTAGGTGCAGACTGCTATATTAAAGGCTTACAGAGTATATATAATAGTATCATAGTTCATGAACAATCATTACCACAATGGAGGTTTACAAAATTAAACTTGTGGGAATGTCTTACAGATAAGTAAAATGCTCTCAAGGGATTCAAGGTACCTACCATATAGGGCCATCATCTTATTAGAGTTTTACTACTAACCCTACTAGAAGTCTGCAAGCTGAGAAAGATTACAGCATGTGGATTGTAGAGATATTTTGTAGACACTTTGCACCTCACCACAAAATGTTTACCTTGGGATCTTGGTCCCTGTAGCTGAGTTAAATGGCTGCCCTAATTCCACCACCATTGCTGCAGCAGTCTCTTAATGTACCATAAATCCAGTCAAGTACTTTGACCTCTTTATTCATTGTCACTATAGCTCCTGAAATTGTCCATTCTAGCAAAGGGCCTGCAGGAGTTTGGCTCTTTTGACAAATGTGATGGGAAAGCAAGTTGGATTCCTGCAAAATGTGGCTGTGCTGTTACCACAGAGAAAATACAGGCGGTGGGGAGAAACTGGAACACTAATGCACATCAAATGGGATAGTCATTACTTCCTCCTACATGCAAATTACTCATATCTTTTAATCCAATACATTAAAATACAAATAATGGAACTGATTACTATAATCCAACTTTTTCAAGTTTTCTGAGGGAGTATCATGTATCTGGGAGGACAGTTTGGGACCACATAATAATTAAACATTATGCACATTGAAATCAAGAATATAACACTTTATTTTTACATGTAGTACTATAAAAAAATCTAGCAACATTAAGTCAACAATATATACAGCTATTCAAATGGAGTGGTGAAAAGTCCTATATGTATTAGTTTCAGGCTACTTACAGTAGTATATTCTTGATTTCAATGTGCATAATGTTTAATTATTATGTGGTCCCAAACTGTCCTCCCAGATACATGATACTCCCTTAGAAAACTTGAAGAAGTTGGATTATATTAATAAATCCAGAGAAGAGCAACAAGGCTGGCGAAGGGACTGGAGCATAAGTCCTATGGGGAGAGGCTGAGGGAGCTGGGGTTGTTTAGCCTGGAGAAGAGGAGGTTTAGAGGTGACCTCAGCACTGTCTAGAACTACCTGAAGGGAAGTTGTAGCCAGGTGGGGGTTGGTCCCTTCTCCCAGGCATTCAGCAATAGGACAAGGGGGCACGGGCTCAAGCTCTGCCAGGGGAAATTTAAGTTGGATATCAGAAAAAAATTCTTTCCAGAGAGAGTCATCAGGCATTGGAATGGTCTGCCCAGAGAGGGGGTGGATTCACCATCCCTGGAGATTTTTAAACACAGATTGGATGTGGCACTGAGTGCCATGATCTAGTAAAGGGACTGGAGTTGGACCAGGGGTTGGAGTTGATGATCTCGGAGGTCTTTTCCAACCCAATCAATTCTATGATTCTATGATTTGTATCAAATTTTAAAATGTTTGTAAAAGCTGTTGAATGAATCCTGATATTGTAAGTAGTGTTGAGTAATTTTTTTTAGTATTCTATTTGTATATTTATATAATAAGTGTTTAGTTAACATATTTTATTTCACCCAGACAATTAATGAGTGTATTGGATTAATAAAACCAATCTGAAAAATGTAACTTACTCTTTTGAGTCAGTTAGCCTCTGTTATATTTCAAATGACCATGACAATAAATTTGATTACTGTTACCACAATGATGCACACAAGAAAAATAAAAAGATGGGATAAAATATTTAAAGTGACAATTTAAAAAAAATAATCAAACTGAAGTTGCAAAATTGACATTAGTACAACATCGAAATTATACAACATATGCTTAGATCTTTCTTAAAAAGAATAGAAAATTTCTCCACCTTACCCTTCATCTACCTGTAACTAATATCAGGTACATACAAAGAAAACTCCGTACAAATATCTGTTCAATTTACACTTGCACAAATTTGCATTTATTTGAGAGGCATTGTTTCTCACTCTTTACATGCATTGGTTTATACACTAATGTCTTCCAGCACCTTGAAGTATTTGCTGAAACCTTCAACTTTATCGAGGGCTCTATGAAGAAATTATCCATGATCACTTCCAAGTTGTCTTCAGACTATTATAATTGTTTGCAAACTTACTTTTATGCTAATAGGTGTGTCACTGCCTAGTATTCTGAAAATTTTTATATTTTTTTTTACATGTGATCCAAAGAGGAACTGCAGTGATTAGGGCCATTAAAAATGATTGAAGAGCTAAAGTAATACTGTATTTAACTTTTCTGCCTTACTCCAAATCATCTGGATAATAAACTATCCTATTCTTCTGCTCCAGTTTTGTATTTCCTTTCTGCTCGGTGGCCCTCAGTGATTATTCAGGCTAAGGTATAAAAATGAGCCATGCCATTTACAATTACATTTGCAGCAGAACCTGAGTATAAATGGGGCAGGAGCTTTTACAGCAACTACCACACTGGAAAATCAAAAGGGAAACATAATCTCAGACTGCTAAATTTTTGATGCCCTAACCTATATCATAAACATCTAATAAAGCACAGTAATAGCAGCTGATTCTAAGATTTTGACATCCACACAGTAACCATTTCAGGTGCTTTTCTAGTGATATTCTTTTTTCTTTATTTTTTCCATTTTGGGGAACTTAGCCATTGACAAGGCAGAAGTCTGAACCTGGATGTGAGAAAGATTAAAAGAAAATAACAGCTAAGGAAATCAGATAAATTATTCCAAGTTCTTGTTTTATCAGCAAGACTTCACCAAGAACACAGTAGTCAGTTGTTATCATCCCTGACTGAAACAAATGAACTCAGACTAGAAAATGTACAGGGAAGGATCATTATGTCACTGGGAGAACAGAGATTCCCACTTATGGAAAACAGGTAGAAGAACCAACTATGTTTAGCCAGGCAAAACAAAGTCAAGCAGGGAAACGATTGTCTCTGCAAATGGATTGGAAAGGTAAACACTAGCAGGAGCTAGTTCTTAAAGCTTTAAGGACAATTTTGACACAGAGCCAGAGGGCATATCCCAACTATAAATACATTCACAACACAAACTAGCAGATACCATAGGTACCAGAGGTGTGAGGCTATGGAACAGATTTCTATTGCAGTAATGGGTAGAAAGAGTCAAACGTTTTTTTGGTATCCACCTTGGTTTCAGGATGACATTGCCCCATGATTCTGGTACAAAGGTACCTCCTCAGCTCTGTGTAATCCAGAAGGAGAGTTTATAAAGAGAAAACCCTGGATTAAGTCCACCAGCCTCCTAACACTGGGCATAGCGCTGTGGCCCTTCTGTTGTCTTTGCTGATTTGCCTGGTGTTTACACTGAATTTTATGGTACTTCCTATTTTTTTTTTTTTGATGGAATAACTAAAACCAGATGGAAATAGTCATTAACACTTCAATATTTTACCTGCAGAAAGTTTGATCCTGCCTCTATTTATACAGTCAGGTTGAGGAGACTAGCCTTGACATAGCAGGAATTACTTTGTGTCATGACAAGAGAGCTTTGTCACTCATCCACGCAACTGCCAAGGAGTGGTCTGTCTGGGTCTGCATGATGTCATGGTTCCATAAAACATGTAACTTTGGATATGGCAAAATAGATCGATTTGGTCCAGCTAATCAGCAGTGCCCAGTGCTCTCCTGGTGGCCTGGGCCAAAAAGAAGGACCTCATCCTTTCTCAGCAGTCAGATCCAACTGAAAGATCAGGAACAAGAATAATAACTCATTTTCCCTTTTTAATAGGATGTTTTATATAGAAATAAAATTTCTGAATAATTTTCCACTTAATCATGTAATCTCATTTGTGTTATATTAATTTTGGGAGTAAAGTTATTTGTAATAAGCTTTGACACAAACAAATTGCTAGTGTATATTACATGTGTATGCACACATCTGACAGTATTAAAAAATGTAGTTTGCAGAGCTATGGAACTTCTTGTCACAAGATGCTGAGCAAACAAGCTGATGTAGAAGAGAAATCCACGAAAGATTTCCAAACCATTTGAAGTTTCTGGTATTCATCCTGCCTCAAACCTTCAGATTTTGGAGGGCAAAGTAGGAAATGCATGGAAGACGAATGAATGAGCAGCACACATAGCTAGTCTTATTTCTGCATTCTTCTGAGCAAGGTGTGTGCAGAGGTTAGTGAAGTGAGTTCAGATCTAAGCAGGACCAGGTTTTTGACTTCAGCCCCATCCTTTAAAGGATTAAAAAAATATCTAAATAAAAGATTATGTAGTAAAAACAACAGAGAAGAATTATGACTATTGCTTTGTGTGTAAGTGGTGAAAAAGGAAGTTCATTTAAAAAAGAGGTGGGGAAGTAAAGGGAATGTGTGGGGGATAAGGATGGCAAGGGTTATGATTTCTTTTCTGTGCACTAAGGAAGTCTCAGTTGATAAGCTACAAATGTCCTACAAACAAGTTAAACTAGTAACTGTATGTATAGCAAAGTTAGTTTATGTGCACTGATGACTCGTTCAGCTGTTTTACAGACAGAATTTATGGGGGTCAGCTGAATTTTGGGGATAGCTGACTGACAACAATATCAGCAAGTTTACTTTTTTGTGTTCTCCCTTAACCAGATAAAGAGTGAGTAGGTTGGTGTGCCTCACTTCTTAAATGTACATGGCTAGAAAACCTTGAAGCTCAATGTGATTGGAACGAAACTCCCAGACAAAAACCAATTTTACTAGTATATCCAAACTTTCCAGAATCCTTGAATCAGATTGAACTAACCAAGTAGATTCTTTTTTTTTCTCAAAGCACTTTAATGCCACGTTTGCAGTGGCATACGGATCTTTAGAGGGGTCTTAAAACAGGGAGAAAATGAAGCTCAATAAAACTAAAATCAGATTTGATTTAGGATAAATTTTACATTATAATTATCACTTCCCTAGGAATATTCAGGTGAAGTCAAACAGTGGTTGAGTAATGCCTACTTCCTCACCTACAAGGCCTACTAATTTAATTTTATTCTTACCTTGCCTTAGGTCAGAGCAGAGAGTAGAGCCCAAAGAAAAACAATTCCATCCAAAATCCATGCTGCCTCCTGAAAGTAATTTGTGGAAAGTAGATGGCAAACCAGTCAAAATCTCTCATCAGCAAAATTAGTATTTATGAAATTAGTGATGGGGCAGAACTGGCAGAGTGATTGCATTATAAACACTCAAAATGTAGGGGGAGGGAACAGAGATTTTGCTCATTTTCCCTCCCACTGCTAAAGCACTGTATTTAATTGACTTACAATTTTTTCCCTAATATATTTCTTTATGAAACCTGCCTTGAGCAATGGATACATGATTGTTCACCGAGGGTTGTGCCTCATTTGTTCCTGTAGATTGTGCCTAATTAACGCTAACTTGTCTGTACATAAAAAGTACAATAGGCTGTCCTTTCCAATTTAATTCCAACAGTTTAATCGAATCTGTATTCTTTCAAAAATAATTAGATCATTTACACTTCATTAACATGTAATGTAATGTTGAGGCATTCATCATAATGATTTCTTATTTTTCTTGGGCAATATTATCTCCTCTAATGAAACTGTTAACATCATGCAAGTCTTAATTAGCTCTATCATATCACTGACAATTTGAGAGAACTACATTTTTACAGATGAAATTAAATTTGTTAAATAGATATATTTGAAGAAGAATATGCTCTGTTAATGCAAAATTATTAGAAACAGAGTTACCTTTATATACCATCTAACAGTTTCCATAATAATATTTTTTTCCCATCTATGTCTATCAGCAATGAGATATCTCATTTACATGGGTCACTTTTCTCTTTCCTTATCCTAAACAAAGTGATGATAGGCTTCTCTCAAATATATTAAGCCACCATAGGAAACACTGATATCAAGAAAACAGAGACTTGGAGCACGACCTCCCATGTCTTAATCAAATCCATTTAATTTTGGGAGGAGTTCTTATGCAGATCTTTGCGTTCCACATCCAAAAGCATAGTTTGCGTAATACAGTTTGAGGGGGTTTGCTGATCTACTTCATGGAGGATGTATTCAATGTATCCATGTTTGTAAACCTTGGCTGAAAATGAGTGATGCTAGGGTCTAATCCTGCATGTTGCTAAGAAGCCACTACTCCCATGGGCTTGGAAACCTCCATGTTAGCACATATCTTTCAACAAGTATTTAAAAGCCATTTACATTCTGACAACATTCATGAAACCTGGAAAACAAATTGCCATGAAGTATGTCCTGGAAGGTACTGAGTACCCATAGACTCAAATAAAAGCCTGTGACAGTGTCGTACTCAGTATTTTGTAGGAAGGATTCTGCACCTCCTGGATTAAGTTTTAAACTAGCTTAAAGTCATAAAATGTTTTAGAGATAGATAAGCTTCTTTCCCTCAACTCTCACAGTCTTGCCAACACAAGGAATGTGCCATATTCCTGTCTATGGCAGCTGAATGGATATTGTGAAGCAAAACAAAAATAACAGGCAATTGTTGGAATAAAATAAACAGATTTGTTGCTATCAATATTTGTGATCTCTTTAACTTTGTTCTGCATGAAGAGCTGTAGAAACAATTATTTATTCAAGGAATTTCTCCTAAACATGAAAAATCTGAGGAGTATGTGAGTAAAGACTGTAAACTTGAGAGGAAATCCATGTGACTAATCCCATATTATGTACAAAAATAGCCAGTGGCAAGCAGCAACCAAGACAGGTGGTTCACAAACAAACCGTAGGTGAGAACAGCAGATAACATTTTTTATTAAACAATTTTAAAGAAACAATTCTGTATATATGTGATCCCATCTGAGAATGATCTATCAGCAAGCTAGAAGGCTAAATTAATCAAACTATTTGCTATAAATAGATTCACTAGCACTAACTACTTCTACTCACTTTGCAAATCTGAAGCAGAGATAATTGTATTCATTTCTCTTTATTTACATACTGTCAAAGCTTGTTGTAAAAGGTCTGTTGGGTCATTACTGATAAAATAGGTAATGATAGTAACTTTTGAGTCCCAGGAGTCTCATCAGGCTTTTAAAAAAAATGCTACAGATCAGTTTTAATAAATTTTAATGCACCTTACTAAAATCCACAGACGTAATAGGATCCAAAATCAAACTTTGGCCCTTTCATGCTAACTTACAATAGCTTTTAATTACCCCAGTCCTACTTTACATTTTAAGGAATTATAGTAGGTACTGAACCCTTATATAGTACTTTTTTTTTTTTTTATCCTCCCTTGCTAACATTTTGACTGTTGATTTGCAGTTTTCTTGATGCTTATTTTTTTAAAACAGTAGTGTAACTTAACCAAGCCTTGTTAATGCAACAGCAGAATGTCAGGGAAACAGTTTTCAGCCAACTTTTTCAACTTTAACCATGCAAATAAATTTTTTTTTAAAATAGTTAGTTATTACAAAATTGGCAAATACTAGGTTTAGAGGGTTTTTTATGAGTTAGATTCTTTTTTCTTTTCCCCGTGAAACTTGAGAATACATAGTTTTAAGAGGATTGAGGAAAGCACTAAGTCAAGTTCGATGTCTCATGGTGTCTTCAAATAGAATCATAATATATTCATAACTACTCCAATCTTTCCTGATTATTTTTTAAGTTGTTGCCACATTCTTTGTTTTATCATTTTAAAGTAGCTCCAAATATTAACACAAAATATTACTTCTTAAGTTAGTTTTGTGTGAAAAGTCATTATTATAATGTTTGGTTTAATTTCTTTCATTTTAGTTTATTATTAGGGAAGGATTGATCAAAATCATCAGTTCTAAGAGCCTGCAAAGAACAAAGCATACACTAGGAGAGGTAGAAAAAGGATAGGTAGATATTAATGTTGAAGTTGAGAAAAGTTCTAGCTTGTCCCAGCTTGTCACAGGTAGGAAACTTCAAATGTCCTGGTGATGGTGTCACTGCCTCTTTCAGTACTGTGGGGTTGCCTGCTTTACATCTTTCTACATTCTCCAAAGATGTCATATCTCAAATCAGAAAATGACCAAATCTGAAAGGTTTTGGAGACCCTTTTCAAAAATTTTTTAAGACAAAAAAAGTCCTTCCCTAACCATTCTTAAGCATGGATTGATTCGTCGACAAAACTATTGAAATTAAAATCTTATCAATTTGCTACAGGCATTAGGTGTCCTGGGTTGAGTTTGCAAAATGGTAACTGCCTAATACAGAGTCAAAGCCTCTCTTTCTTTGGCCAAGAAAAGGGAGAAAGGAAAAAAACCTAGAAACTCATTTAATTTAAACTAACTGTATATATTTATACAGAAAAGAGAAAATTAAGAGAAAACTACAATATATCACACACACAAGTTAGATATAACAATTTTCTACTTCCCACTAAAACCAGATTTTACTACTCTAGATTCATAAAGCATCCCAAAAGACACCCAGAAAGGTAAAAGAGAGGAAAATAACACTAAAATGTTTCTACTTTCTTGAACTAAAACGAAATGCGAAGTAGAAGTAGCAGGAGCAAGGCCTAGTACAGCAGTACAGCTGCAGTGTGTCCTGTCTGTACTGCAGACATGATGAAACTGACAAAGCTACTCCCACACTGGATCTTACACTTTGAGATGATGTCGGAATATGGTATGGAATACTATTGGCTAAAAGAAGTCAGCTGTCAGCTCAACTCAGCCAACAGGCCTACCCCAAAATCTAAAGCCCAAATTTAGGCCCACACTTAGCTAAACCTATAACGTTAGGGAACACATATATATATTTGTACAATGGTCTTATGTTGGTTAATCACAGGGTATGCAAATAGACATGCAAACTATTTAGCTGGGTAGCTAAGAGAGAAAATATGGCTCTTGTAGCCCTTTTAAGATACTGATCCTTATTTATTGGTTAGTACATGAGTCTTTGCTAGCTTATAATGGCTTTGATTTCCTATACTTACCATTTGTTTGCATGCATTCTGCTGGCATGCTTTGCATTAAAAGTGTAAGTCCATGACAGGCAATAGGCTTACACCTGTAGTTATGCACTGGAGATTTACAGAAACATTAATGTAGATGCTTACACATTTTGGCAACCTTTCTGCTTGCTCTTCTGCTACTTGGTAGGCACAGCCTAGGAAACTCCCATTCTCACAGAACGTCCTGGACTGTTGAACATGATGAAGGAATTTCTAATATTTGGTTTGTATTCTATTCTATGTCGACTTGAGCCATCATTCACTACTCACAATTCCCACTTCAAAACACTTCACATTTTAGCAAATCATCTAATTCAAAGTGCATTATTTTGCAGAAGTGGAGCTTACATACATGGTACTTTTTCAAGTTGTCATATCATTCCATGTAAATAAGTAAGCATTATGAACCCTTCAGTTTACTAAAGTGAAAACTGAAACAGATATTAGAAACCAGTTTCAGTGAGAAGTTAGGCTAACTGTAAAAAATGTTCCCTGGATAAGCTCAGTCCAGGTTGCCATTTTTCCATTAGAAAATAATAAAGTTGGAGAAATTTAGGCCAATGTCATGAATATACTCTCAGAACATGATATGTAAAATGTGGAGCATCTACAAGTGAACTGATTTGAAAAAGAATTACAAATTTTCCTGATATCTTATAAGCTTTACCCTTACAATTGACATGACATTAGAACTTAACATTTGGTATTCTTGACTTTGTACCCACTTGTATTCTTTATTAGCATAAATAATACAATTTTTCAGAAATACAGAAAAATGACAAAAGCATTTTTTAAGTAAAAATAAATGCATACAATTTAATTATATATTATATTAATACAGCCTTAATGGTAAGAGGCCCAAATGAAATGCACTGCCAGATTATTCGATGAATATATGAATGCTGGGGGTTTTACCAACAATGTAACAGCAGATTTCTTCAAAGTATTAAGGCCAAGTTGCTATTTTACTTACAACAATTTCATTCATCTGCTTCAGCTCAGGAAAAACAGAGTCTAGATCTCCTCACTTTGAAAGGAGATCTAAATGCTGACTTCTTCAAAGGCAATTCTCACATAAACTTATGTAAATATTGAATATAAGATTACAACATTTTTTTCTATACAATAAAAACAATCACCAGTGGAAGACAAATGGCTGATATCATTCTATGTACACTTTTCCATAAATATGTTAATTTATTCCATGAACATATTTATTTGAGTATGTAATGTTATTTTTGGTGTTGTATTTTTGTAGTTAAGACTTGATTCTCCCTTATCAAGAGGGTTATAAATGATTAGCACATCTGTAAAATAAAACTCTTATTAATATGTCTAAGTATGGATTTAGAGGTCTATATTTAGGTAATCAAGCCTAGCCTTCATTATATTATGTCAGTTTACAGCTATTTTACGTATTTATGTTTGGATTAAACTTGCTTTCTTAGATTCATTATTACCTTTCAACAGTTATCTTCCAAATTCTCCATTTCTTGGGTATGTGCCGTGTCAGATATTCTTGCATAATGATTTCTATGGGCAGGCTAAATTAAGTTCAATTGTTTATACAGTATCTATTTGATTTATATCTTTATTTATTTGTAATTGTCTTTATCATTCTTAGTGTTAATAAAAGATTCAATAAAAATATTATTTAAATGAAATTAATATCTAGAAAAACACTGTTATAATATGCAGTGTTATTTCTGTAACCTGGCATTGATATCTTGTATTGCTTCCTTTTCCCAGTCTTACTATGAACATCTACTGGAAAATATTTCAAAGGTACAGAAAGGAACCTTTTGTTTCTTTTCTGAAGTAATTCACCTCAACTTCTTTGGGTTTTCCAAGGAAAAGAACCTGTTGCTCTGCCCTTACATTTTTTCCAGATCTTGATNTCATCTTGCGTTTTTCTGGCACCATGAAGCTTCTCTTAAGGTCACCTGATAATAACAATATCCCTGTTCTGCATCTCCTTAATATTTATGCATTTGAGCACAAATTTGCCAAAGCACTGTGAGACTTTCTGGGATACATGGTTAATGCTATTCTTTCATTGATGCACTCAGATCTCAGCACATTTGCAAACCTTTTTCTGAATGATGCCCTTAAAACTCTGAAACAAAGTGCATCTTTGTTTCCCTGTACCTGATACTGCATCATCCTTCCAGGAGGCAGAGTTCTCCTTTTTGAGTCAACATTTTTGCTGGGAAAATCATAGAATCATAAATTGATTTGAGTTAGGTAGGAACTCTAGAATGTGCCCTGTCCAATCTCAGGCCTAAAACAGTTGTAAATGCTAAGTTAGACCATGTTGCTTAGGGGTTTTTCCAGTTCAGTTTTCAAATAAATTCAGTGATGAGAGAGATGAGACATACCAGACCATTCGTGACTAGTTTGATAAAAATGTAGTAGAGCATCATATTAAAAGTCTTTCTTTCCCTGCCACATCCAACCAAAAAAAAAAGAAAAAAAGAAAACAAAACACCAGAACTTAAGAATATACAAACTACTGGTTTTCAGGTGTTCTTGGGATTTTTGAGGGAGATTGTGTTTAGTTTGTCTTGGGTTTTTTTTCTTTTGTGACAACCCATCTAAAACTACTTCTGCTTTTCATTGCCTGAGTCTCCACAGCCATTTTTAGACATTTGCTAAGTGCATAGGGATCTGGATTTTGTTTTTGTCTTTTGTGTCTTTTTCAGTTCAGTTTTCTCCACTACATGATTGAAACTGATGTTGATCTATTTATACAGAGATAATGTCAAAGAGCTTGCTCACTACCATGATGGTGGGAGCTGCCCCAACAAAAAGATCGAGAATCTCAATTGCTTCTGAGTTTCAATCATACAGACTCCTTCTCCCACCCCTGTAAATCCCCCACTTGACTCTCTCCTTTACCTCACTGCCTCTGAGGTGCCTCTCCACTGGGATACAGGTCTAGTGGCATCAACCTCTCTGTTCATGCCATCATCCACAACAAAGAGGGGCAATATCGCTATTGCAGCTTCTGAACTCCTCTTTGATTAAAACAGTTCATGTTGCACAGCTGGGCTTCATCTCCTACCCTGTTCCAGGTACTGGAGTAGTCAAAACAGCTTTGACTGGGGATTAAATCTATGGGTTTTGAGAGAAAGTGCAAAGAGAAGAGACTCCGATTTTACCCCTGCTTTAATTGTCTGCCCAATGATTGATGTTTTCCAGCTAAGACAAATTTGAACCCTAAGTCCAAAAATCAGTTTCAGCAATCAAATCCCAGAGAGGTCCAAAGCCACTCAACACTGCAGCAGTCTGTCTGAAAAGCATGATTAGTTCAGATATACTTTTCTTATGTATAGATAGTTCCAGTGTCTGCCTTCCCAGACAGGCTCCCAGGTATTCAATCCAATGTTTTGTTACTGTATATTATTTTTTTTAGGAGTGATTATCATCGGTTACTGGAAACTTATACATGAAAATACAAAGGCAGGTAAACTTCCATGTAGCCCTAAGTGGTGGCTGCAACTCCCTGAGTTACAGATGAACCAATTTGATTCCAAGTGGATCACTGATGGCTGAAGCTCATGGTGTCTTAACTTCTGTAACAAGAGTGCTTTGAGCTAGCCACAATAAAGCACAGAGATGTCAACATCTCCTACAGCAGCAAGCCTGGGTAAGAGAGCAGGCACAGCCTACGGGCAGCAAGATGGCACAGTAGAAAGGCTGATATAATGTAGCTCTGCTAATCAGATCCTCACAACAGGGCCATACACACCTCTCAGTAAAGACAAAGAGTAACAGCAGCATAAAATTTGGGGAAAATCCTTTTCTTTCTTTAGGTCAGGCTGCCAGAAGAGTTGTCTTCATACTATATGTCCTACTATGTGCAGAATAAAATTTCAAAATCTTATTAATAGATACTGATGCTTTAAAATGCCCTCTTTAGAAGGCATTTTGTAAATATCCCAGAGCAGGACAAGGGCTGAATGAAACAGAATGAAACAGGGCTGAACCTCATTTTAATCCTCTCTGGAACGTCACTAGGCTTTCCCAGCCAATGTTTGCTCTATACATTTGCACCAGGTTGTCATCTGTTATGCCAGTGTAATTCTATTGTAAACTACAGTGATGTTATTACAGTTTTGTATTTGTTTGAGTGAAAGCAGTATCCAATCATTTGATAGCAAGATATGAAGGGGAGACATACTGTAGCACCATTTCCTTGTAGCAATTGTTAAAACTGAGATAGGATTGCTAAACAGACTAGAAAATAAACCTAAAAAAACTTTTTTCCGTGTTCCTTCAAGAGTCAGCTGCCCAAGTGTTACACTGCCAGTGGAAGGTATCTGACAAGAGGAAGTTTGCTTTGCCATCCACACCAGTAGCAACTTGATGGAATCAGTTACCTGGAACTAAAGGGGGATTCACTGAAATAAATATGCCAGGGGTCTTGGAAGGCTGAATTGGCTGCCATATGAAGAGATAGCTTCACGGCCTGTTTACATACATTGTTGAATCCAGAGCATTGATTCTATGTTTGATGTGAAAAGAAATTAAAGCCCTGGTCTCATTAGATAACCGGTTATGGTTAAGGATCACAGGGAGACTCTCTCTTCCTTTGTATGACACTGAATGGGTCTCAGCAGGCAGCTTCTTGTGCACAATTGATTTCAAGCAGAGTTTTGTCTGAAAGATGCTTCTAGATTATGGCAAGAAAGCATTCTATAATCCTTCTGCCAATGTAGTTATGTTTAACAGACATTCAGCTCTTATCGCTGATTGATAACACTTAACTCAAAACATATTTAAGCTTTAGGAATGTCAATATTTTGCCGCCAAGTGAAGGTGACCCTTGCTCTTCTTGTTTGCTAAGTGTGCACAGTGGTTTGCTGGTAAATTTGTAAGGGTGGTTATGTGGGCAGGCTGTTATGGATTTGCTATCTTAGCCTGAAGTGTTTGCTACTGATTATGTGATTAAATCAATAATAATTTCTGTTTGGATCCTGTGATTCTGGATTCATCTTCTTTTCCATGTTGTGGAGCAGAACAATGGGCTCTTGCACATGAGCCTGAAGTGCTTTGTCATTAAAGAAATGCCAAAGGTATGGCAGGTGGCTTCCAAATCTCTTTAGAAAGAAAAATATTATAACAGCTCTACAGGTAAATAAACCAGTGAGGCCCTTGTGGCAAAGGAGATGAACATGACAGGTGCAGAAAAGGGGGCTCCTTTTAATCAATGTTATTGTTTATTCTGGCTTACCTGAAATAGTGCATATCCTGCCAAATTGCCTTCATTCCACAGTAAAAATATATTCTTTTATTATTATACAGATTGAATTTACATTTAAACGGGCACAGCACTCACATTCACAGCATATGGTCATTCTAGCCACCCCGGTGGTTTTACATTACAACACAGGAGGTCTGTGTGATGCACTTCACAGGACAAAGAGGATTTCCTCTCTCTTTTTCTCTCTCTCTTTTTTTCCTTTGCCCTTGCCCTCCTCCCTTTACTCCTGAAACACAGACAGACACAGAAACCACCATGGAGCAAAGTATATTAAGAATTCCACAGCGTTCTGCATATAGTATCAGCAACAGATCTATGTCACAGAAAAGCAGTTTGCTTTGCTTAAAATTGCTCTAGGCTGCAGAGTTGGGGGTTTTTTTGGTTTGCGGTTTGTTTTGTTGGGTTTTTTTGTTTGGTTTGGTTTGGTTTGAGGGTTGTTTTTGTTTTTGTTTTTGGGGTTTTTTTATGTAGCTTCTCTCCAGAACAGGACACCGGTATATTCATTTATAATAACTCAAGTATAATCTGAAGCACATTGGATGAATCTTCAACTCTCAGAGGGGGATCCTCCTTTAATCCTTCTTTCCAAACTCTTTAGTGGCTAAAGGCGCTTTACCTTCCAAGCAACATTTGTGCTGCTCAAGCTCTCAGCAGGAAAATCTGGGACAATACAATGTCCCAGCGGAAGTCACTGAGACACTAACAGATCTTTTAAAATCACAACATCTGGTCAGTCACCTTATCCCATTTGGGTAAAGAGAACTTTCTTAATCAGGATGTGTTAGAAAACTGATTGAAACTGAGGGTAACTTAATGGTTATAGGATAGCACTCGCCTAATGTTTTAACATGGGGAGCATAGCATACTGTAATGGGCAACAACTGTACTAATCAGTTCTTTCAAAACAGCAAATTGCTCGTAGTAACATTAAATATCACTTTTCAAAACTGGCAAAGCAACCTCAGGGAATACATTACCAGTTTGTAAAAGAAGAGTTTCCAAAGGTGTTCATTCATCTATTAACAGCAAAAGGCACTGCTCATTCAATATATTAAATTAATACTGGAACAGAGACTGGACAAATTTATTTTGACTCATCTCAAAACTCTTTCACAATTCCTACCAAGCTCTCACATTAGGGCCACACTGATGGCACTCTCAGGGTGCAGAGGGAAACAACTAGGGATGAAAAAGAGATTTTTTTTTTTAAAAAAGGTAAAAGAAATACTGATTTCAATAGAAGTCAGAGAAAAAGAAATATCCTAGGCTTTTGAGGACGAGGAAATTTTTCTTGAGCAGCATCAGATACTATGATGGAAATCACTATAGCAATATATAAATATAAAAACAATACTGCAGAGCAAAGGTTTGAGCATATGTATAAAATAAAGCAGTGCTGAGTAAGTGGAAGACTGAAAGACAGCAAAAGGATGTTCTGTAATGATATGCAAGTTTTATAAATCACAACAGCATATCTTTTCCTCCTCCATTTCTGAGGGTATTTAAAACCCCTAATTCCATGTGCAGGTTGATGTTTTTTAGGCCACATCTAGGCAACAGGTGACCCACAATACAAAGAACTGTCCCTGTTTGTTTGTTTCACTTAAGCATCTGAACTGGATGAGTCCCTCAGTAGCCATCCACGTGTGACCCTTGTTAGCAAACAGGTACTTTAAGTGTACCTGGATGGAAGGGTTAGGTCTGCAGATGGGAGGGAGGGGAATAGAGTCTTCCACTACCAAACCACTTTGTGGCTTTCTATCAAATTATGCGCTACTCATAGTGAAAATGAAAGGTGGGTTTCTGCAGGAAGAGACACTCTTCATAACTCTAAAAGCTACTTTGTTGTGAGAATAATAAAATTAACTAAGCCTGGAGCAGACAGAAGAAAATTCATGGTTCCACACTGTGGATAATATCAGTGTTTACAGAAAGGGGAAAAAAGGTAAGAAACAAAGAAAAATGAAGCAAAAAATGCTTGTCTTCATATTCCTCATTGTAAACCAGGACCAACTCTGCTCAATGAATTTTCACCAGTGTATGATCAAAATTGACCCTACTGAATTCAGTAACTCAAATATTTTCAGAGAACCTTATTTATAAATTTTAAGGAGACTGACACTAATTGCCAGCCTTGAAGAGGACAGATCATGACTTGGTAGTTTTCTATTGCTCCAGGAGTGATGTTTTACAGTGTCTGTGTTTTTTAAATAAGATAGCAGCAAGAAGGCTTTGGTGAAGCGTCCAAGAGCAAATTCACAGACCAGTACCAGCAGAATCTGGCCCCAGTGATGAAACCAGCTGTATTACACCAATATATTATACTGATTCATTGCAAGTACTGTGCTCTTGAGGAAATGTGGAAGATGAAAAACAAGTTAAAGAAGAAACCAAGAGGGTGAAAAGTACCAGACTGTACAGGAAGTGGATAGGATCCATAAGCGAACTACCAGTCTGTGTGAAAGTGACACTGTTCCTTTTGTTTCCCAGTTGCTGTGCTGGTGGTTGACATCTGCCTTTCTGAAACCCTCAAAGACCTAGAGAAGAAAAATGGCTGGAAGGCTTCACACACACATAATTGTCTTATTGTCCTCATTTGTTGGCCAAGAAATATCATTTTGCTAATTATTTTAATGCTTTCAAGTAAATCCTGCATAGAGGAGGATGCTGCAACAGAGAAGGATGCATTTTATCTGACATTGTGTGTCCCATGCTGAATTTTCCACTCATATTCATTAGTTCTTTGGCAGCAATCAGCAGAGAAGATGACAAGAACTAAGAGAATTCAAGTCCTCCTGAATCTGCTGATGTTTTTGATCCCGAAACACACATTTTACAGCTTCTGAAGGAACATACACAACTTCCCATTGTGAATTGCCATGAGAGAAACAGTGTAGTCTGAAGATCTATGTTTTTGAATAGTCCTCTAGGTATGCATTTTCAGGGTGAAAGTGCAAAGTGAGGTGACAGGCCAATTTTTGGCCTTCTTTGAAGACCATTTCTCTCTTTATTTTAAGGTTAAATATTTGGACTAAAGGGTTAACTTCTATTTTTTTCTCCCTGGTTACTCTGATGTTAGATTGCCATCTCTTGCCACTGCCGCTCTAACACATCTAGATATAGATGGGAACACCTGTGCAGCACTGGAGGCATGGTCCTTCATAATCTGCTTCACACCTAATTTGGACTCACTGTTTTTATGTCAAGGCCAATGCATGCTTCTTTTTTCCCTGTTCTTTTATTCCTGTAAGTATCATCTCACAATGGTGACTTTTGTAAAGTGGCTATAAGTACTGACAGCAGAATCCCTCACTGCAGTGTTGGTTTAACTAGCTGATTTTAGAAATTATGGGGATATTTATTTGTTTGTTGGTGGTCCAGATATGGGTATTCCCTATTAACTGTCTATATTTGACATCAAGCTCCCGGAAGACTGAAGTTCTGGCTAGACTGCTGTTGACTTTCCAGAGCAGAAATGCCAGTGAGTCAGAGAAAATAGTTCTGGGCTTTGCTTTTTGATGGTCAAATGATTTAATACATGAGAATTACTCTTGCAGGTGCATGCAAATTTCATTAATTTCTTTTTGCTGCTATCAACTCTACTCTCATGGGTTTTTCAAGAGAAAATAACTTATCATTCCTAAACAGAGCTTCTGGTCCTGGATAGTGGGTCACTTATATTTTTGTCAGTTCCAAAGCTTCTGTGGCATCTTAGGGTGGTTTGAAGCTGGTTTCCCACAACAGACTCACCCTCTCAGGGAAGTATAAAAAAGGTTGAATTTGGCTGCCCAGCAGCCTCACTCTATTTTAGCAGGAGAATTTGCACAGCCACCTAGGATGGAGGTGCAGAGCCTTTACCATTGGAACACAATGTCTGAGCTTCACCTGACTGATTCTTAGGGCAAAAAGTGACAGCATAGGGTTCTGCTTCATCCTTCATGGCATTTAGGCAGGGTCATAATGTATATCACTATACATATACATAAGTTTACCCATGCTTGTGTGTCTATTTTTCACATTTTGCACACTCTTAAAAAATTTTTGCCTTACTTTTTTTTTCAGATACAGGCTCACCTCTCAAAATAATTCCACCCCCACTCTCCTTTTCCTTTTGGTGATGTTATACTCAATTTACTCTGAGCAAGCTAGTTTGTTCCTGTCCTCTGAGGAAGTTCAAGGTATAATGAGCAAAGCATCCGGATTAATTAAGCAACCTGGTGCAATTTCCCCTCCCCCACCCCCACTCCTCCTCTCATGGAGTAGATTGGATCTAATCCAAACCAAAGCAGCCCTCAAAGTCAGTCTTCAGCCAACAGTCAGTCCATTCTGCTGACATTCAAAGAATGGGTTTAGTACATAAATGATAAGAAATACCCTTGCTAAGACAAGAAGCCCTTTAAAGACATCACTGTCACCTTCTCAAATGTTTGCAGCGACTCCAGGCTCTTTTCAAATACTGAACAACATTCACAAACTTTTCTGTTGTCAAGCATCCCAGTGAAACTTGATGCACCAGAACATATTAACTGGATGCCCACAGCATCCGACTCTTCTGAATGCCTCGGCACCACACACGCATAGACAGCAGCATAGACAAACCTTTCCCTTTTATTTATAGTAACTTAAACTTGGGCTTGGGCATCACCAGGTATGTCAAATTACCTTGCTCATGAATCATCAGGAAATTATTACTCTCTCTACATAGTGCTATGTCCTTTAAAATGTGCAAGAGGAGGGGCATTGTGTTCCCAGTTGGGGAGTTGGTGTTTTAATGCATGCAACTGATACTGATTTATGTTCTGGCCGGAATTCATAGCAAGATGGAATAGGTTATGTTTTCACTGAAAATGTACTTCCATCATTTTCTTTAACCATCTATTTTTATGAAATCTCAGCAACTACCTCAGTCAACCAAGTGAGTCATTGGTATCTAAGTGAGGGAACTGCTGTAGATTCTGTGTGTCTCCCTTTCAGAAGATTGCTATTTACTGCAGAGAAGTAATTTAAAATAGAAAGTGGAAATATATTTCTGTGTCATGCAAGCTTTGTGCATAAATTAGATTACTATATTAGTATATCATGCTTATTGGTTTCCCACCTCTTACACAAACTTCTTTATATTGCTTTATACAGGCAGTATATGTGATACACAGCTGGTTCAGACAGATAAACTATTAATGCTTTGGTCACCTGAGGTTACTAACTTTATTGATGTGAGAGGATAGTTCTGAGTCAAGTGAGTATGTCCTGGACACAGGAGGGCTGATAATGAATAATGATCTTGTTTTGCATACTGAAATCTTATCATTTTATGTCATGGGGAGGCAGAAAAACCCTAAAGATAAGTTTAAACAGAGGGAAAGCATAAGATTTATTTCTTGCTATTTTCTAAAAGAAGAGTCTGCAGAATTAAGACCTGGGAATCCATTCTCCAGCTAAAAACATTAGGATCTTCAATAAGCATCTGCTATTTAACACTACATCTGTGCCTCCTACACAGCAGTGACTTTGTGGTCAGATGACTCTTGCAAATAATTTTGAGACTATTGCTTGGTAGGAGAACCATATCATCTTCTATTCTCCCACTTCATCTTTTGTGACAGAGGGAGAGAAGATGTTAAAAGTCCCCAGCAATGGTGACTGCCTAAGGGTGAAATGGTAAAATGACCCATTCTCATCACAGTCTGCAAAAACAAGCTGAGCTGAAGGCTAGACTTAGCCCTTCAGAATAGCCAGTGTGCTGTGATGAACTGGTTTGAGAGGAGTGGGCAGCACATGAACATTTTTTAGCAGAATGCCGTTGCCTGGGAAATTCTAATGGAAGGGGAATGTTTTACAGCAGTAACTACAAATCTAAGGTTGCTGAAGTGTAAAGTTTCAGTGGCCCACAGCATGCTTACTTCTGAACAAATATTTTTAAAATACACATTTCACCATGTGTAAACCCTTAAACAAGTGTTGAGTTTTATAAAGGACTCAGTAGCAAAAATCTTAGCAGCTGCATCTTGCCAGATGGGGACCTGCACACTACTACAGTAAAAGAGTGAGTCTGGTAGGATTGAGGATTTTATAGATGGGATCTTCTCTTGATTTTGAGATTGATATTCCACTGAAAATAGAGGAAGCTGCATTTTTAAAAAAAGTTGTACAAAGCAGATGGCAACACAAGAGATGTTCGTAGTGCATGTGGTTCCTCAGCAGTTTAGTCAGATCTCATAGCACTGCAGGAATTGCTGGACCACATGGCCAGTAATCATACATTTCAGCATTCAGGATGTTCTTCCTGGAACTTTTTACCACTAATACTTTAAAATATACTGCACAATAACAGATTATTTCATACCAAATGCATAAGTTTAGTGAAAGGAAAAACTCTTCCCTAATCATCAGCCAGATCAGGCCAGCTTGAGTGTATGGTTCTCTTCTCACACCTGGACTAAGTCTTCAACCATGACTCCCTGCAACTGAGAAGCACCCAGGAGATGCAAAGATGAGCTCATAGCAATGCACAAAGAGGACTGGATTTGAACAACTCTTAGTGATTCTGACCACGGTGGAACTGAACTCTGCATCTTGAGGCCAAAAGTTATAGCACGAAACCTGCTATTTTTCTTTTACCAGGAGCTTCCTTTACAAGCCACAGTATAGATGCCACACTCTTCTCTCATTCCCTTTTGTAGAATGGTCCCTGATTTTAAAGGCTTTACATCAGACTGCAATTGCATGAAGCTTCATTATACTTTCAGCTCTTTTATATAAAATTTTAAATTATAAGTACATGCAAGATTACAAAGTCAAAGTTTCCATGTGAAGCTCAATTAGTTCTTCTCTAGTCAAGTTCCACCAAGCAGCACCTGAACATCTCACCAACCACAATCTTTTCATCACTGACACTTGTTATTTGCAGCTTCCTGTATCTTTGGATATATAAGACATTTTTCAATATTTTCATACTGTAGCATCACTCTTTTATGCTTCAATAAGTGCTGGATAATACTGGGTAAAATCCTAAAGTGTTTGATTGCTCATCAGAACTTTTTTCGTTATGAAAGTTAGTATCAAAACAGCATCTGCAAAAATATTTGTGGGTAAACAATGAAACAAATTGAAAGAAGGGAGGTTATTTTGAGAAAATTTAGTCTTTTTTTTGTGCTTCAGCTTATTCTGTTCAAAATCAATACAGCCAGCTCTGCAACAGCTAACAAACAGCCTAGAATTAGTGCAAAAAAATGGTTAAAAGTTAATTGAAACCAATGTGTGTTGAGATCATAGAGGGTTTTGTTTAGCTGGGTTTTTTTTCCCCAAGCAAAGTGCTATGTGTTATTCAGTCACAGAGCATAAAACAGGTCAAAGTCAGCAAGGTGTGTGGAGAACAGGATTAATGCACTGTGGTGCTAGTTGGCTAATATGCTGCAGCAGCACACCAGTGCCTAAATATTTAAATTATATGTATGTCAGTGTGCAGAACAACTTGAAAGCAATGGGCTTTTCCTTCATATAGTCCGGCTGTGAATCCTGAATAACATTCAAGTTCAGAGCAGCCACCCCCTCTGACTATCACAGACCTAACTGCCCTATTGTGGTGCTGCTGCCATTTTCCCCTTCATTTTTTCTCCCAGCATACTGGGGGTATTTTCAATTAAGAAGAATTTAGTTTTGAATCACAGTTTTGCAAAGGGTTCAATGCTAATAAGTAAACATAGGAGAAATCAGTAATAATAATTCATAAGCAGCAGGAAGAAAAGTGCATGCTTTGTTGTTCTACTGGTTGGAGCCAGTTCAATTTATAGAATTTCATGCCAGCTACACTCCACAAATTTTTCACGATGATCATAAAATACCTTTTTATTTTATTTTTTTCCTTTTGTTTCTCTCCAGAGTTTATTCATTACACATGAAGCATATCTGTGCTGTGAAATCCGTTACTAAATACCTCAGGACCTGTCATGCCACTGTAATTTAAATTGAATGTAACAATAATCCAGCCTGATTGCCCAGCTCACTAGTTAATGTGAGGATATTTGACTCTGTTAATCACCACAATAGCCAGGTCACATTTCCACCATTGCATAAGTAAACAGATTAACCGGCATGCAGTGCAGCCCTAACAAGTGCCTCACTGGTGACATTTGCAGCACAGCAAGCTGCAGCCTCACCTCGAAAACAAGAAATTGGCTCTGGCATTACAAACCACAATTTTAATCATATACATGAAAATCCAACACTTTTAAAAACTACTTTAGGTAAAATACACGTGCCTCGGAGAATTAGCAATTCTAAGCATGGCACCTGAGGCTGGTAGGTTATTCAGCATATGCATATTCACACACAGAGTGTGAGCTCAATGTTTCTCATGCTAAAGCTTTGTTACCCATCTCAGAAGTAGCTCAGGCTCCAAAGAGATTTAGGTGGATTGATTTTCCTTTATGTGAGGTCTGTCTCTCACTGTGCAACATGTTCAGATAACCAGATCTTCTGTGTTTTGTTTTTTGCTTTGATGTTATGCTAAGCAAAACTATGAGCAACTTCTAAATCTCAGGGCACAACTTTTGAATTTGCACATTGGAATGGGTAAAGAGATAGTAAGAGCTGTAGTAAGTTCTTGGTTTAGTTTATGTTATAGAACAGAAGGAGAGGAAAAAAGAAAAAAAAGAAAAAAAGAGCTACAATGATGGTAGGCGCTGATAAGATTGAATCAGGTGAGATCACAGGCTTGCTATTGTACCACTATTTTTCAAAATTGCCCTTCCCTCTCCCCTCCTAATCCACTTTATGTACTCGGCAGCCAGGATAAGAGCAGGAGTGGATAATACCATTTTGTTTTGTCCCAGCAATATGATGCTATCAAGGCGTTGGCTGTGCTTTTAATTAAAGGAGAACACCCTAACATGTTGGGCAAATATACGTAATAAATCTATTTCTCTACTATCTGGAGAGCAGTATTGTAAGAGCTAAGATGCAGGCCTCTGTGATCTGTTTTGCACCCTGGTGTCTCTCCTGCTGAGGAAATGCTCTCTTTTAACAATGAAAAGGTTATATAGCCACCGTGACTTCTGTTTTGTGCATTTTATAGGAGGTCCGAAGTCATTGCAGTCTCATCACGTTAAACCTGCCGCCACTCAACCTTAGTGACTGATAGGTATTTTTGACACAGAGTACTACAAGTAAGGTTATGGCCCAGCAACAGCAGTTTCCTTTGTATTTTTACCTTCTTCTTTCTTCTTCCCTCCGCTCCCCCCCCTCCCCCCGCCTCCCCCCTTATTTATTTTGAGGGACAGTAAAACAGGAAGAAAAAAACCAAAGACATTCCTGCTCAGCCAGTAGTAAAACTTCTTTTATGGGCTGGCCTTGTAGTCTAACACTACTGACACCAAGGATTTGAGAGAAGATCCCAGAGAAGCAATACACACAACACTCCCTGACTGCTCTGGCTCATGACCTGAGGGAAGTGCCAGAGGAGCTCTCTTCATCTTTTTGCTGCCAGAAAAATGATTGGCTCAACACAGGTTCAAGGATGAGAGACACCAAGCCAGGGACAGAGAGGGACTTCACTTACTGAGTGGGGCTAGGAGGACAAAACAATTTCTCTTGGAAATAAAGAGTGGAAAAAAATACTGAAAGCAAACATTATAACAGGACAAGAGAATATGCCACCAAAATGCAGGCAGGTAGCTGAACAGAAAGTGATGGCATATTTTTCTCCCCCCAAAAATATTTACAGTTCACATCACTTCTAAAACACTGCCACTATTGAATGAGGCTGAAAACAAAGGTAACTTAGTGGTTTCACATGCTTTTATATTACCCTATAATTTTTTTAAAGTGCTTTGTTTCACAAAATGAAATTATGTAGGCAATTAGTCTATACTGTGCACTAACCCCTGTTACGCCTTGGCTAGGAAAGCAAATTTAAAAGAAGCGAGTTATTTCATTTTAGAAACAGGTTATTGTGTATGCCCTGCAAGCTTTTCATTAAAAAGTGTTACCTTTATTTTACAAATGAATTATTTCATTGGCCTTCCCCATGAATGCTTTGAAAAACATGGAACGATGGCGTATAGTGAGATATATCTTAATGTAGAGCCAAAAACTGTATCTGTCACTAGGGAAAATAGGTGAAGTAGAAGAGGATGGTGATTTCGACAGATGGAGCATTTTACACAGACACTGAGGGCAGCTGTGGGCTAGAAAATGCTGAGAAGTGGCTGGTCTAGTATTGCATTAAAATGGCTCTCTGAGAATCTGGCTCACATGTAGTATGAACTGCCATCACGCTGGCAGACCAAGGAAAGAAGGTAAGGACAGAACTGGAAATGGCATAGAAGGATCCTTGCAGTCTGAAGTAATGGTGACCAACTTCTGTAACCTGCTTCTTGCTCAGACAGGGAGATGCCAGGTAGAAGAATACTCCCTGCATCTGACAGACCTGGGAGAGGGAAGAGGAAATGAAGGTGTAATGGTTGATCTTAAAGGACTCTGAAATGTTTCAGCATCACATCGGGAGGTTTTGTTTTCCTTGTTATTATTATCTGGTCTTGCCATTTGCAAGTCTGATCTATGAGCTCCAATACATCTGAGCAGGGATTGTTTAAAGGACAAGCAGAATGTTCATGCTGCCTCTAGGTTTTAGGCTTTCTCTTGGGACTATGCAAAAGGAGTTGGAATGATCTGCTTCATCAATGAAATCATTGCCCTCAGAGGTGCCTGGAATTCTTTTATTTGCATGGTTCGATGCAAAATTAAAAACTGTTGCAATACATTTCTGCACTTTTTCAGATCTAGAGAAGGGCTTGCACAGGACCTTGTTAAAGGAGTTTAAGCTCCTGGCATAAATGCCACTACATTACACTAGAAAGCCAGTTGTCACAGTGCCAGAAGACATAGAAGTGAGATAACAAAGATGTATTGGATATTTCATCATAAAGAATACACCATAGTACTAAGACACC
The DNA here is from genome assembly GCA_013396695.1 of Sakesphorus luctuosus. Classification (NCBI taxonomy): domain Eukaryota; kingdom Metazoa; phylum Chordata; class Aves; order Passeriformes; family Thamnophilidae; genus Sakesphorus; species Sakesphorus luctuosus. Next base: position 57,972 of record VWZD01007939.1, on the reverse strand, counting down.
AAAGGTAGAGTTTATTGGAGCAAAATATGAGGCCATGAATGAGTGAGGAAGAGGAATCAGAGAACATTGTTGGTCTTTTGACAAATCTTACCCAAACTTTACGTTCACACAAAAGCTTGATACCAGAAAATTGTATTGGTTCTGGAGGATGTTTTCTTCCATTGCTCTTAGACTAAGAGCTCATAGGTGACACTGTGCATTACTGTAAATTCTGACAATGTGTAAGCTCACCATACCCAATATTTGCACTACAGCATTAGAGGTATTCAAACTAATTCTGCTTGGGCTGGGATGCTGTCACAGCCTCTTGCAGATGCCAGGTCTTTGAACATGTGTTGACGTATGTTTTAGCATGGTATATTTGGGTTAATTGGCCCACATACATGGAGCAGCTATGTACTGCCATTTCTGAAATGTTCACTGGCTGTGTCTGTTGTGCATAGAATAGCAATCTTGCAAAGATACCTCTTCTAGGACAATAAAATGAAAACAGAAAGTAGAAGAATAGCTAAATAAAATAGCTCTTGCTGACCGTGAATCAATAAGAGCTCAGATGTCTCTGAGTTGTAGAAAGAGGACAGAAATCATTCTGACTTACATTATAATAATTTCCTCCAGCATTTTAGTTATTGTAATCATAGGCTCCATTCTGTTGTCCAGCACAGTTCTCCTCACTAGAAAACCACCAAATTAAGTTCTTATTCTTCTTATTTTATATTATTCTTATTAATCAATATTAAATTATTCTTATTTATTTATTTATTTATTTTTATATTCTTCTTACCCAGTATGCTGAAACTCTATTTCTGATATGCTCTTGTTTCAACCAGGATAAGCAAGCATTCTCCAAAAATGTTTATACTTCTCAAATACCTTTCATGCAACATCAAATAAAGCATTAAATGATACACTTTTAGAGAGCTGCACAGGGTTTGACTTGCTCCATGTGTTTTCCTAAGTACTGAAGAAAAAAACAATCTGTGAAATAACAGCACAGCAGAGTAGATCAGGTGGCAGCAATGAAAGTGCTTGGAGAGCTCTTCACTCTATTCACAGGTTCAAGTTCTGCCATTGACACCTGACATTCCAGTAGCAAAATACATCTTGATAATTACAGGTGTCAGTGAAGGGCAGAGCTCTGGAGAGCTGCTCACTGAAACATTAGCACTGATTTTCCTCTTCAGCTTATAACTGCTTGTCTGGTTTCTTTAGATTTTCCCAATAAGGAGCCAGTTTGTTTCCAAGTTGACCAGAAATCACTGAGACTGATGAAATGTTACATGCTGATAGCCAGTTTTTGTTAATCCCAACTATCTTTCTCTGATAGCCTTTCAGATACAGAGAACTTCTGAAAGAGAGGATAGGCAGGTGGGCAAGTGCCACTGCTGCCTAAGTCATGCCAATGGTGAAAGAACTGAGTGAATTGAGAGTTCTTGCTTGTCTTTGTATTCTTGAAAGCATTAGTAAAACTAATTGAAGTGATTACAAGGTAATGGCCTTATGCTCAAATCATGGAAATTGACCTCCTGTTAGTCTCTTAACTTTCCCTAAAGTTGGTTTATATGGTCACTGCTGCAATCACAGGCAACCTTCTAGGCTGCTGTTTTCCAAGATTTGACAGAAGCCAGATGTAGTTGGTAAAAGTTATGATGTGGTCAACAAGAAAATAAGCAGTATCATAGGCTCCTAATGCTGGGTAATCTTCTATACCATCAGGGAGTATGTTTCTTTTACCAAGTTGTACGATAAGCATATTTTGTGATTACAAAATAATCACTTTGTAAAGACAAAATTTTGTACCAGTTTGTGAGACATTCTAGTAGAGGGACATAACCACTACAGTGGTCAGCTGAGATAAGAATGCAGCAAAAGCATTTGGAATGCACTTTGTGTCAAAATGTACATATAAATTTCTTTCTCTATTTGATGCCTTTAGTGGGACAAAAAAAAAAAAGACAGTCAAAGGAAGAATCTTTGTTTGAATGGTGATGGCTTTCCCTAAATCTCCTTTTGTCCCTAAGTTACAGATTGTATCCAATGTTATTTTAAAGTGACTGTATGTACACAGTCATGATAGAATCTTCAAAGGAGTTTACATAGCTCTGTTTGCTCCTCCATTAGAAAATTCTGCCTTTGTGTTCTCAACTCCTAGCCCATTGATCATCCAAAATGGGAAGAATGGAAATTAATTTACAGGCATACCCTTATTTCCACTAGGGATAGGTCCGATCAGCAGGAAGAGATGCCTAATTTGTAGCATGCAAAAAATAGACACAGCAGTGGCATAAACAGCAAGCACTATTCGGGGCTCCTGACTAACCTTTCTAATGTTCACCAGCCCACAGAAAGCACTCTTCATGATTTATGTGGCTCCATGGCTTCATGTTAATCCCCAGTTTATCCTCAAAGAAAAACTCCTCATGAAGTAGTACTTCCCTGCAGTTCCCCAAAATCTAGACTGAGCTAATAGGGCACAATTCTGCACATTGAGTAAAAAAATTTTTCAAGAGAAAGGTGTATGCAAGTCAATGAACTTCATCTGAAAAGACTTCTGTTATGTGGTTTATGCCACATAAAACAGGTATTGTAGGTTTTTCAGGCAACAGTTTTGACTGCTTTAATTTCTGGTCATATCTTATCAATTGATTATAAACACGTCTCACATGAATTCTTCAAATACAAAGAAGAGAAAGGGAAGGGGAGGTGCGGGAAGGGGCGGGAAGGGAAGAAGCAGGAAGGGAAAGAGAGAAAGAGGGAAAGAGAGAAAGAGAGAAAGAGAGAGAGAGAGAGAGAGAGAGAGAGAGAGAGAGAGAGAGAGAGAGAGAGAGAGAGAGAGAGAGAGAGAGAGAGAGAGAGAGAGAGAGAGAGAGAGAGAGAGAGAGAGAGAGAGAGAGAGAGAGAGAGAGAGAGAGAGAGAGAGAGAGAGAGAGAGAGAGAGAGAGAGAGAGAGAGAGAGAGAGAGAGAGAGAGAGAGAGAGAGAGAGAGAGAGAAAGAAAGAGAGAGACAGAGAGAANAAGAAAGAAAGAAAGAAAGAAAGAAAGAAAGAAAGAAAGAAAGAAAGAAAGAAAGAAAGAAAGAAAGAAAGAAAAAGAAAGAAAGAAAGAAAGAAAGAAAGAAAATACTTCACTGCTATTCATGACTGCTCAGCAATAGCCAAATGGTGTTTTAGTCATAAATCCAAAACATAGCACCACATGGGCATAGAATCTGAGGACAAGAACAACTGTGACTGTAATACCATTATTAATGCACCTCTACATTATGCATCTTGGAACAGTAGGACTCAATCTTAGGGCTATTCTGTTGTGCTTTGACTGTCCACATCAGTCCTCAGTGAACTATTTCAGGATCTAAGTACTGCCAGAGCATGAAGGCAGTCTGCCCATGTCCGATTTTAATAGGTAGTAGTATTCCAATGAGGATCTATTAACCCAATGCAGTCTGGCACTGCAGTTCTGGGCTGCTGAGGAAGTTGATAATGTGTCTGCTTGGAGCCAGAAAATAGCTATCATGGAACAGCTGCAGTGAGCCTTCTGTTTTGATCTCAACCACCTCCTAACCCCCCAACCCCCCAAAAAATAACCTGTAGTGCACCATTTTTCACTTCCATGAAGAAGAATCGAACCTAGTTATTTTTGCCAAAACCACCAAAAGGACTTTCTGGATCTAAATGTTCCAGAAGGCTTAATGCAATAGTTGAGTAACACAGAAATGGGAACTGAATTCCAGAGGCTGCATTAAGAAAATGACTCTACTACCTTATATCTGAGTCTGTGTTAGATTATTGTTGTTACAGTAAAATCAAAAGTGAGCAATTCAGATCTATAGAAAGCCCTGGGAGACTCAGCTATCAGCCAGAAGCGGCAAGGAGCTCAGCCGCTGCTGGCTGATAGGGAGGAGGTTACTCCCAAAGAATTCACATAGTAGGAATACACAGTTCTCTGCAGGTGCATGAAAATAGCCAGGATGAAATAATATAAACATAGAACTTGTGAGAGATAGGTTCTAACCAACTGAAGTTTCTAGCATGGTGGTGTGTTAACTCTTTTAGCCAATAAGCTGTAGTCCTAACCCTATATAAACTGTGTGCTATGTCTAAAAAAATGGCTTCACTTTAAATCTCATAGGTTTGTGTTGTGAAGTCCTTTCTCCGCCGCGAACTTTGTTTACTTTAGATTATCATAATCGGTATCTGTTACTGTCTTTTTGAGTGCTACCAGACATTCCCACTCTTACCAATTACGCTGCAGGAGATGCAGACCATACACAACTCTCTTTACTCTGCTAAAATAGCATTAAATACCAATAATAAGGTTTATATTACCACCTCCTCAATATGAGGGCAACAATGTTGGAGTCCAAATTACCTAGTTCATATCTCTGATTATTTCCTCAGTTCTCTTCTGTTGTTGTTTTCTTATGCATTTTAAAGAGAGGACAATAAATGTGTAAGAGAGAAAGAGTATCCTTCTTTCAAATCATTGTGACTCTAAAGTCTGTGACTTGCAGCAATGTAGGCTACTAGAAATACCCTCATCTCACTTAGTGCTGCACATAAGTACATCTTTTTATCAACTGCAAAATCTATCTGAGGGTTGTTCACTGCTTGTTGGAATTCTTCAAATTTGTTGAAAGCGATAATTCTCCTAACCCATCAGAGAGTGAATATTTGGACAGAATCTGTTTACTTTGTCTGTAAAGTGAGTTCTTAGTTTAATCATTTCTACATATAACTGCATACAAGATATCTACAAACAATCCAATGTGCTAGTTACGAGGCCAAAATATTACTGTTGTTGTAATTAGTCTCAACAATTTCACAAACACAACAGAGACAGATAGCCCAAATAGAAACCATGAAATGCCACAGCCATGAAAGGGAGTATTTTCATTCCCAGTCGAATTACTTCTACACACAATCACCACCACCAAACCTTGTAACTACCCACTGCACAGTAGCAGCATTCCCTAAAGAGGCTTTTAAACTCTCCTTTTCACTGTGCTTGCCCTGGAGTCCAGTACAGACTTACCAACTTTAGTGGCCTTAGTGCA
>VWZD01007939.1:0-42812 GCA_013396695.1 Sakesphorus luctuosus | reverse complement strand
AAGAGAAGAGAAGAGAAGAAAAAAAAGAAAAGAAAAGAAAAGAAAAGAAAAGAAAAGAAAAGAAAAGAAAAGAAAAGAAAAGAAAAGAAAAGAAAAGAAAAGAAAAGAAAAGAAAAGAAAAGAAAAGAAAAGAAAAGAAAAGAAAAGAAAAGAAAAGAAAAGAAAAGAAACAGAGTTAAAACTATCAATATCTGCTACCTCTTCTCCAAATACAGTATTCTATCTAGAGTCAGAATCTTGATAGAGAAAAAAATGGGGCAAAACCCCCTGTCCTGGTTAATTGCATTGTCTAGCAATGCAACTTCTAGCCTGACATTAGACACTGCCCACCTGGGTCATTTACCTCTAGCTGTATAGGTTTTCATCAGACAGTGGTATAGCCTCTTGGAAATGCAAACACTGCAGTCCATGAACTACTAAACTGTCTGTCTGATATTTCTTTAGCCAGGAAAGAAAACACCAGCAAATATTGAACCAGTTATCAGCAAACGTAGCATGGAACCTTCCTTCCAACAGGTCAGTGGAGAGACAGGAGACACGTACGAAGTATTCCTGAGACAATTTTGTTCATCATTTTGCCAAAAACACATTAAAGGAAATGCTAAATTTTCAGCTAAATTGAGAAAAATTTGTTGGTCAGTATCCACTTATCAGCCCTGAATTTCAGAATCATGTATTTGCACTGCATAACAAAACTTTCTCTTTGAAAATGTGTGTTGAAAAGTACTGTCAATGAAGACAGAAAACACAGTGCTGAGTGAGAGTAAGAAGCCATCTCCTTGATGGAAGAAATTATGCAGACCATTTCCTCAGCAGTTAATAACACATTGGTTGTTATAGGTGTCACTGGGGGGGGAGGAAGGGGGGGAGGGGGGTACTAAAAACAAAAAAAACCCCAAAACATTAATTGTATTCTGATTTTCTAAGATCTGTTGTTATTTTAATATGAGGAAATAGAAGCATGGGAAAAGAACTTGCATATATCTGATTACATATGTGCAAAGATGTGGAAGAGTGGTGATTTTAGTTGGGGTGGAGTTAATTTTCTTCACAGTAGCTTTTATAGAGCTGTGTTTAGGGATTTTCGATTTGTGCTGAATACAGTGTTGATAACTAAGAAATGCTTTCATTATTGCTGAGCGGCACTTGCACAACATTAAGGTCTATTCTGCTTCTCATCCCACCCACCAGCAAGGAGAGCAGGGGTGTAAAAGGATTTGGTAGGGGACACAGCTGACTCCAACTGATATATATCATCATTTCCAGCATGTAAAGCTTGGGGAGGAAGGAAGAAGTGGGGACTTTTGGAAGACGGCATGCCTTCCCAAGGCACCATTATGCGCAATTTAACCTTGCTGTCCTAGGTATTGCTGGACACCTGGCTGCCCATGGAAAGTGATGACTGAATTCCTTGTTTTGCTTTGCTTGTGTGTGCAGCTATTGCTTTAACTATTAAAGTGTCTGTGGCTCAATCCACAAGTTTTCTCGCTTTTACTCTTGAGATTCTCTCTCCAGTCCTAAAGCAGGGGAATGAACGAGTAGAGGTGTGGGGCACCTGCTAGGATTAAGTAGGTGTTCATGAGAAACAGAGAGGTCCTAAATATATTCTTAATTTCTCAGCTTTTCAAACCATAACTGGAATTTGCTGGCTTAAGAAATCAGCTTCTCTTATGTTGTAGTTTGGAACTATTATGTAAATTCTCTCCCCTACCACTAACTGCCCATGCCAGCAGTTAACAAAAAAAGTAGTTAACTGCTGATCACTTTAGTGGGGGCAGGTTGTCTCTTTTGTTTTTGGAGACTACACACGGCTCAGGGTTGTGTGTGGGTGTGCTGAGTTGAAGTAAAGCCATCTGCTGGCTGCTGCCTGCCTGCCCAGACTGCTCCTCGCTGCCGGCTGCTGCCTGCCTGCCCGGACTGCTCCTCGCTGCTGGATGTAGGCTGCCCCAGACTGTAACACTGATACTGCCATAAGTATAACTTTTTTTCTCCAGGAAGAAACTTGTTAGTTTTGAGAGTTTGGGGGGTTTTTTCTCTTTCTCTTGTTAGAGAAGCTTCCTGCTCTAGTCTGTTTACATAAATATACATATATATATACATACATATATATATATATATCAGTTAAGAACAGTTATCCTTCTTGTATTAAAGTTCCTTCTTCTAAATTTAATAAAGAGTGGCATGATTATTGTGGCAGAAGCCCTCTCCCCCGCTTGTGAGTAAACATTTTAGTTTTTCCCCTCAAACCAAGACATCTTGAAAGAAAGAGAAAGTCTTTTATTGCACTGGTCAGTGTTGTATCTCACAAATGTTACATAAGAATATGAATAGCTGACACATGTAGTCAGATAAAGATGGTAACCTTATGTTGAGTACATACTGTAAAAGATAACTCTTCCAAAGAAGAACCAAACATCCATTAACCTTGTGTCAAAATTAAGAACTGCAGATCAAACTTTAATGATATTGATTTCATCCCTGCAGAATGTTTTTTAGGGTTTGGTATTGCAAATGTTCTGTGAAAGAAAACAGGAATTTTCATACATGGAAATACATCGAATTGGAATAGAAATGAAGTATTTGCCACAAGGAAGGAGAGAATGTTATTACTTGGGCTACAGAACACAGTAGATGACACTGACTTTTTTGTTGTTGTTGCCATATGTTTCAGATGATGATATGACAAACTCTGAAGTCACAACTGACTTCTATAATCCCTCACAAAAGATAATAAAATGTAATCACACCCTACATCATTATATAAGGAGAAAGATAGCATTTCTCTGCCTGTTTGTTTACTTCTTTTAGTTCCTTGTGAGTTCTGTTCCTCCAGTTCTTATAAGTACACTGCAGTAGAAACTAACAGAAACTATTGCATCCTTAGTATAAACTGAGTTTTTAAGACTTCCTAAAAGTCACAAGGTCCACAGATGACAAGTTTAATTATTAGTTAAATTATTGGGGTTTACTCCACTGAATGCAACAATGAAATGAAAACTAATTTTATGAATGGAAATTTGATAGATGCCAGGATAGATGCCAGGATTTCCTGTTATCTAGGCATCCAATTTCTCTGGCTGAGCCACAGTACAAATCTTGAAAACCTGATGATGCCCTCTGCGAATGTGCAGACCAACTTTTCCATGGATTTAGTGTGACTATCTGTGTAATGCATGTGGAATAGATCCGGTGTTTTTCAGAATCATTGGTCCAGCCATAAAAAGCAAACAGACACGTATTGTTGAAAAAATTCCAGGCAGAAGTATGGTAAAGTCTAGTCAGGAACTAGTTTTGGTGGCAAAGGCTACCAATGTCACTGCTTATAGAGGAGAACTTCTGTGTTCTGTGGAAAGTACCAGAGATTTTATGCCACAAAATATGGAGAAAGGAAATCTGGAATGCAAATGTGTGTTCAGTCTTTCCACTCATGATAAGCTTCTAAGAATTTCAAATTCACAGAATTACAGAATCACAGAATGGTTCAAGTTGGAGATATCTTGTTCAACCTCTTTGTTCAATCACAGCCACCTGCAGAAGTTGTCCATCATTGTGACTAGATGGCTTTTGAATATCTCCGAGGATGGAGACTCCAGAGACTCTCCAGAGAACTTTTTCCCAGTGCTTAGTCATCCTCACAGTTAAAACATGTGTCCTGGTGTCCAGACAACACCTTCTGTGTGGGGATAGGGTAACTACTTACAAAATGTCCGTTCTGGGGCTTGCTGGGAATTGTAGTCTATGAAAAGCCCACAAAAGGAGTATCCTACTGCACATGCCTTGGGAAGAAACTTTGAATTCATTGGCTGGGATTGCACGTGTTCCCCACCTATATCAATGCCCATTCCTGGATATAAGAGCATGCATACTTTCCAATAAATGATTCACTTATATGTCTCCTATGGAGGTGTGGGTCCGTGTCCACTCACTGTCATGCTTCTGTGTTGCAGCTCGTACCCATTGCCTCTGGTACTGCCACTGGGCACTACTTAAAGAGTCTGGCTCCCTGCTTTTTGCACTCTCCATTCAGATATTTATATATATTAATAAGATACCGCCCTGAGCTTTTTTCTTTAAGCTAAACAAACCATCTTGCTTGGCTGGATGTTGTCCAAGATACCATTAGCCTTCTTTGCAGCAAGGGCACTTCACTGGCTGAAGGTCAACCTGGTGCCCACCAGGACCACTAGATCTTTTTCTGCTGATCTGCTTTCCATCTGAATGGTCCCCAGCATATATTTATGCACAAGATTGCTCCTCCCAGGTGCAGGACTCTGAACTTCTTTTTGAACTTTGTGAGATTCCTGTCAGCCCACTTCTCCAGCCTGTTGTGCTTCCTCTGGATGGCAGCATGTTTCTCCGGCCTATGAGGCACTTCTCCCAGTTTTGTGCCATCTGCACATTTGCTGAGGGCACACTCTACCCCACCATCCACATCATTAAGGAGACATTATACAGGACTGGAACCAGTATTGACCCTTCGGGTACACTGGTAGCTACTAGCATCCAACTGAACTTTGCACCACTCTGCATCACCACCTTGGTAATGAAGACAGAAAGTGACAGCGGGGGAAATAAGTCATTTTCAATTTTGCCAGAGCAAGAGAAAATCTTGTCTTAGCTATAGTTGTTAGCATTAGACACAAAGCTAACCTGAAGAAGTGTGTATTTAAACTTCTGCAGAGACCAGGAGCATTTTTATTCTTTTGAGTTTCAAAACTGTTCTTCCATTACAAGGACATTGGAAAAGCCAACATCCAGTAATTTTCCCAGTGGTGTCAAAATAAATGCAGTATCATATTACAGTGTGACATGCTGTATCCTTTCCTATGTGCCTAGAGGTCTTTGCAGAGAAAGATGGGTAGTAGTCCTGCTTGGGGCCAGTCCATGTGGCTAAAGCATGTGAATGGAGGCAGTGCAGTGAGGCCCCACCGCAATCAATGTATCCACTGGGGGGTCTCCAGTTTCAGAAAATGGGATTTCAATACCAAACCATAAAGGAAAGGCTTTATGTTTGAATAGCCAGGGCAAGGCTCTTTACTATATAAAAAGCTAGATGAAATCTCACCAGTGATAAAATGCATTTAAATGACTAACAAATACAGAAATATTGTTGTCAGGAGCATGTTCAAATTTTGTGTAGTTTCTCTAATTCTACAGAAAAGTACAGAGACTGTGTAAAAAATTTCCCTAGGTGCTGATCTTGGAGGGATGTAAGAATGTGCCTAATTAAGTACTATATGTAGCTCATCGTGCATTAAAATGAAGTATATGTTTAAGACTTTGCATTACAACATCCTGGGGTAGAAGATCATTCTCCCTCAAATGATCCAGAGAGGTTAGAGGCAATGTGAAAGAAAATGAACTGTGCATTTTCCCCTTACTTTTTAATCACATTTGTGCATTGTTTTTTGTTGGAATTAGATACTGTATGAAATACCAGAGGAGACAGTAAATTGACAATAAAAATGTAAGCTTCCAAAACTGATGGAGTAAAAGGTGTATGATATCACTGGCAAGTCAGGCTTATTGCATACAAGTAGACAGAATACAAACATTGCAAAGACAAGAAACTTTCTCCTACCAGGCAGTGTTGTCTGGCTGCCTCTCCTCTTAACACTATTGATTATTCTCCCCAAAGGTTATAAATTACTGGAAGAGTTATTTCTAAGAATATTTGCTGAGCCTGACCTGTCAAGAGAGGTTAATGTAATGACTTTTCTAGCTTCAGTCTACAATAGGCTAAAGCTAGATTTCTTCTCAACTGCTGTTAAAAGCTCCCACGCCTTCCAGATTCATCCCAACTTGTTATTAAAAATATAAATGAGTCACATGACCAAGTGGTTTAACTCTTTTGCACAGAGGCCAGAACAAGGCACTGAGCTACTCTTATTAAAAAAAAAAAAAAGAGAGAGAGAGAGAGAAAATATCACACTAAGGAACAACATATTTCTTTGCATAGAGCAGTTCTTCACCAAAAAAACCCTTGAAATTTGAAACAATAACAAAATAACAACAAAGGGCTCAAACGTTTGCTTTCACCCAGAGGTATATTTTTTCAAGAAATACCCCTGAGGCAAAACATTTGTTGAGGATAAAAGGGGAGCCAAATCCTCTTACAGTTATAATATATTGGCTTGCTATGATATTTTCCCACTGCTATTTCTTTTTTTTACATCTCAAATGCACATAAATATTCGCAAATGGAACTCATATTGATTCATTATCAAAACTCTTCCACCAAACATTTGAAAGGAAAAGCAGAGGGGAAAAAAAAGGAAAATAAAAAGAAAAAAAAAAAAGAGAAAAATATGTTCTTTACTCTTGGCTATTTTAGTATAAAATAGCTCTAATAATTTTGACTGATATTTATACTTCTATAGGACAGAACTTAGTACTTCAGAAGGAAAAGGGTAGATTTATAAAGGAGGGAGAAGGGAAAAAGTGATTTTTTCATAGAAAGATTTAACAGAGGTGTGGAGAAATGCTGGATTCAGATGCCGTATTTACTGTAGAGACAAAAAGAAGGAAAATACCCTAGCAAACTGACTTGCCTCACTAGCCTTCTCTGTGTACAGACCTGCTGACACATTAGAAAGGTCCTGTCAACACAGCCATAACCATACCAAAGGAACAGTTTTGGGGAGTGCTAGACATAGCATAGGGATCTTTAAATGTATTTGCCTGATCCAGTTCTGTAAGAATCACAGACATCAGTAACAGTGTGTTGGAATTCGCAAAATAGAAAAGTACGACTTTAAAGGCTTCTTGAGTGCTGCTCAGTTCTATTTGCACTTAGAATTGGTTTTCTTTCGTACTTGGAGGTAGTTCAGATTAATTTTACTGCAGTTGAAAATCATGCAAATATAGTTTAGAAAGAGGCATTTAATTCTTTATTGCTCTTGCACACAACACAAATAGCACCTCCAATACTAACACAGCTAAGTGTTTTTAGTGTTATTCCACTATACAGTACATCACAATGTTAATTTTCCACATTACTTTATTTCTTCTCTAACCCATATTTTACAACAGAGAAAACAAACTGCTTGTAATTACACTGCATGCCAGGACAAATTAGGTAAACACGCATTTTTAATGCTTTTGGCTGTTAGGGTGAGAAACAAAGGGTTCTAGTTAAGGTCAATATTAGAGTTATGCAATTGCTCTGGGATACAAAAAACAAATGCCAGTGATTGAACACTGGTGAAATGAAAACTGTCCATTTTATGCAGTGTTTCTGAGCTCCCGAAAATAATATTGTATGCTGAGATGAGGTCAGTTCTCTATTTTCTTTCAGGATAACACTAACACCAATAATAAACAATAATAATACACTAACAGGAAAACTATTGTGTCATTAGTGAAGCAATAAATCAGCAAAAAGTAAATGAGAGAATGGCTATTGAAGATCAGCCTTGTGTTATGTTCACTACTGCTACTGTCTCAGTACCACTGGGTGATGCTGCTAAAGGTTAACAGCAACTACAGGGGAAACTTAATTTTGCTCTCACTGATGCTGGTGTAAATCTGACTTCAGTGAAATTATACCTCTCTAACTAGAAAGCAGACAGTGACCTGATGAGTATATTGTTTGATCATGGACAATGAGGGCTTTTATGTGTTCTTGCCTTTAATGATATGGATTAGGCTAGAGGCACAACATTCAGGGGCAGATGAAACCTCACAGGGAAGGGTACTTAGAACCATCATCTTTACCCAATCAGCCACAAATACTAGGCTATTTGTTTATGTACCTCTCTATTTTAGTGACAAATTCATCTTTCTCCCAGAACAAGGCATATACTTCGGAGACATGAAATGTTTAGTACAAAAAGAGCTGAGGTAAAGAAAGAAAAAACTATCCACATAACATCTTTCACATGGAGAACATCATGGAAAGACAATTCCCCAGAGGGTGACACAAGCCTATGCTGTGAAGAATGGGCATTCAGAACACAGAAAAGAAAAAAAGTCTTCAGCCAAATTTCAAGTAAGACATTAAGGATAAATCCTAAAGAACTGGACTGAAGGTATTAAGAAAATCAAGGACTTCAGTGGCTGTATCTCTGAACCATGACTGATGTAGCTAAATGGAATACTGAGGGCCAGCCACAGTCTCTCAGTGAAAGAATTTGTGAATGCTCAGTCTATCATTTACACGCCCAGCTCTTGGCAGGCAAAAGCATTTCCCCTCCTTGTAATATCATCTACAGCTGAAGTCCCTCCATCAGAACAAGGACTGTTCACTAGCTGAGCACAAGAAGCCCATGAAGGAGGGATGAGGGAAGGGACAGGGCTTTGCTGTCACACAGCCTTACTCAGTCTCAACAGAAAAAAATGTTATGCCCCTCCAAAACATTAAGAGACATACCCACTAAAACAAGGGGAAACATTCTATTTTGAAGATGCAAAGTACTCATACTGCTCTATATCCAGTAGTTACTACAATACTCTATATACATATAGTATCTCTAAATAGTTCTGATTAATCTATGTTAATCACTTCACTTACTGCTGCAATGCAACTTCCTTTGTTTACATCGAAGCAAGTGAGCTCACTCGCCATCATGTAGTTTTCAATAAAACAAGTGAGCTTACTTACAAGGAAGAATCTTGAGTTTGCTACCTGCAAACTCCCCATGCCACGCATTGTCTTTCTGAAGGCTATCTTATTAGCTACTTGTTTTCCCTTAGTGATCATATGCATCCATATTCTTCAAAAATATGTCATTGTTCCTTTTAGAGAACTTACTGATCTGCCCATTTCTCACAATGCAGCTGGAGAATTTGTGTCACAGTCTTAGACTGTGCCAAGTATGAAAACTGAAAATTGTCAATGCTACATTCTCAGTTTTCTGAATCAAGAAGCACCGTTTCCTCTCAATCAGATGTTCATAAATGGCATGCAAAAGTTTAGTGAACAGGGCTATTGATAACCTATTGATCCCATTGTATTCAATACAATTCACTATAGTCAATGAGTTCAGTAAACAATGATATTGCTCTTATGAGCATCTTTCCTTCCTTATAAACAACTATTCACTTGTGTCCTGCTATAATGATAATGTCACTGATATACAGAGGTTGCCCAAGTTACCTTTTTAATTAGAAGATGCATTAGGCCTATTGCAAAACATTGTTTTGACTGTGAGCTATCACTGCCCAAGGACCCCTAAAAGACAAAGAATTCCATTTTGAAAAATCTAGTTAACATATCAAAGAGCAGTAAATGTGCAAATTGCTGTCATAAGGAATCCTTTATTGCTTTTCCTTTTCATGATGGCACCCCACCCCCATCTCTCAATTCTACCCACTTTGACAAGGTCACTCACTGGAAAGTAGAGCAGCTATTTATGTTCTTCAGATGTTTACCTTCAGCAAAAGACACTTCAAAGACTGCTTATGGGACTCTCCTCTTACCCAGAAAACACTTAAAACCCATTGTTGTGATTGATGGGCCCTTCCTGCAGATTTAATAAATATAGGCAGAAGCCAGATCCCTTTTTTTAGGCCAGCTGTCTTGAATAATAGGCAAAAAGCTCATGGGTGGCCAAGGTTGACAGGACTCCTCAGGCAATGTCTAATGACTGTTTGATGTATTTTTGTGTATGTGCGTTTTGCAAGTTTGGTGTTTCAGCTTCCTCAGTACTTGGTTATGTTTGTGTGGGAAAAACTTTCAACCGCTGTGGAGCAGTCACCTAAATAGATCCTACAGACTTTCATCAGGAATTTTGTGCATTCCGATTGTTGCATAAGAGACAAGACAGCCTCATGTTTATTTAGATTTAGATTGAGGCTGAACTGGTTCAGTGAACTGTGAGACCCTCCAAACATAGAACAGTATCAGATTGAAAGTAGGCAAAGAATTTCAGAACTAAAACCAAGAAACTAGCCAGTGTACTGGTACTGTAGAAAAAATCATCACCTCTACCTAAGTTGCTATTGCTACTACATCACAGTGCTGTGGCATACTTGCAGAGAGACTGAAGATACAACTGTCTTTTTTTTCAACTCTGTCTTTATTGTAGATTGAATAGTACAGTTAGGAATGGCAAGAATTTTAGATAGAATTTTAGAATTTTAGAGGTGCTGGAGCAGGTTCAGAGAAGAGCAGCAAGGCTGGTGAAGGGATTGGAGCATAAGTCCTATGGGGAGAGGCTGAGGGAGCTGGGGGTGTTTAGCCTGGAGAAGAGGAGGCTCAGAGGTGACCTCATCACTACCTGAAGGGAAGTTGTAGCCAGGTGGGGGTTGGTCTCTTCTCCCAGGCACTCAGCAATAGGACAAGGGGGCATGGGCTTAAGCTCTACCAGGGGAAATTTAAGTTGGATATCAGAAAAAACTTCTTTCCACAGAGAGTCATCAGGCATTGGAATGGGCTGCCCAGAGAGGTGGTGGATTCCCCATCCCTGGAGGTTTTTAAACTGAGATTGGACATGCCACTGAGTGCCATGATCTAGTAAATGGACTGGAGTTGGACCAAGGTTTGGACTTGCTGATCTCGGAGGTGTTTTCCTACCCCATTGATTCTATGATTCTATATTTAGTTCAGGGGAATGAATCATATATGTAAAGTGGGATGGGGCATGTCTGTGTTTCGTGTGAACATGACATGTCAAAGAGTCATGAAAATCATTGTGACAAAATCATCTTACAGGAAAGGATGTTTAATTTCACAAAAGTATAGGCCTACAAATGTTCATTTAAATCTTCCCTACGATACTTGCAACACCTGTCATGACCTGTGAAACTGGAAAATAGGGGATTGCTGGGGTAGAAGATTGGTAAAGGCATGTAAGTTATTTTATTATCCACTACTCAAACCTGAGAGTTACACTTTTCAACTAAATTATACAGTATATTTTCCAACCAAGGTCTGATTTCACTTAGTTAAAGTGACTATGTTTTGTTGGTTCTATGTACACAGTTTACCCAGCTCTCAGTGATGTGATGAACAATGTGAAGATTTTGGTGTCAGTCCTTATTCTTTCCCTGGAAATTTCTGAAAATGCCATGCAGAGGCTCCAAGGAAACCCTCTGTTTGCTCTGTATGCCAGCTGTCTACTCAAAGTAGATAAACCCATTATCACAGTGTTAAGCTCAAGGTCCCCAAACAGGAAGGTATGTATGTAGAGCCAGTGTCCCACCGTGGGAACTTATTACTCAAGAAAAGTTCATTAAATCTTCCAGGTTTTGCCACCAGTGTCCTGTAACCTGTTGTGGGGGTGACTCTTTCTTTTCTGTTACTTTCCTCTCCATTAAGAGTTATTGAATGCTGTGACTTGACTTTTTCCCTGATGTTACATATTGACTCTTGACTACTTTCATCCAGCTGACCTTCCTCTGTATTTCAAGTTATTCCCATAATTTTGCACTCTTTCTATGTTATTCACAGCTGTCTGACAGAAATGCTATACAACCTCCCAAGGACACAGAGCTAAAAATGATCATTTCCATAGCATTCAGCATTTAGACAGGAAAGCTATCTGTTTAATAATGTTGGAAGCTTAATATTGTACACTTGAAAATTAAAATAAAATATTTTAAGTTTTAAAAATTGTGAAGTAAATTAGATTTCTTCCTTTGTTTCTAAGAAAAGAATTGCAGCAACTACAGAATCTATCTTGCTATGAGAATCTCCCAATAGAGTTAGAGACTCTAGTTGTTACACAACCTATATGAAGGAATTTTTCTCTTTGATAAGTACAGGACTTATATAACTGGTGTGCTCTACTACCAAAAGATATCATAATTTTGATGTAAACAATAAAAAAATGGATATCTGTGAGCCTCGAGTGAAAGAGGGAACTTTCACCCTCCAAGTGAAAGTGAACTTGGAAACTTAACATTTTCAGCTTGGACGTATGTCTTCTACGTAAGTTTTAAGTCTATTCAACAAAACCTTCCATAAGACATGAGCTTATTTTTCTTTTGTCACTAGCAAGAAACCAAAAGAGGATGAAGTCAGTTTCTAAATGTGTCCTAACACCTCTTAAATTAATGTAGTTGGATGGAAAGCATTAAAGATGTCTGCAAAATTCATTCAACACTGCTGATGTCTATTACCTACCTCTTCTGTCATTCAACACTCTTATGAAAAGGTTTTAAAGAATTTCATGAATAATGAAAAAAATCCCCTCACATATTATAAGTAGCATACAATTTAGTATACTGCAATTCTATATCAAGGTTATTGTTCTCTATTGATTAGTATAAAATGTTTTCCCATTTCTTTAAAAAGGGGAAAATTAAAATCGTAACTAATTTTAAGTTTCATTTGTTATTCACATAATTTAAAGCTTCTGTGTGTTACATGACAGAAGGGATTTTCTAAAATGTCCTAAAGAAAAGGTATTCAATTTGTAAAAGCACACAATGATCTGCAGCACTCTGTTCCACAGCACTTCCACATCAACCCTTGGTTTCCTGAGTACTAAGTTGCTATATGTCATGCTTACCTATAGTTCCTGGAAAGCCATCTGAAGTTTCTAGACCAGTTTTTGTACTGAGTTTCATTTAGCAAAATTTATTGAATTAACTCTTATAGGTGTATTTCTTTAAAAGAATAGCCACATTAAAATGTGTTCCCTTCATGCCCAGAAGCTGAAAACGTTAAAAATATTTAACAATAAGGTCTCTTTATTCTGTTTTCAGACAGGTACCTAACCAGAAATAAATTCCTGGTATAGTTTCATTGAAGATTCTTTTTTTTCCACAGTTATACCTAGATATTTCCTAAGTATACCATAGCACATACCACATAAACAAATAAAGGTTTTATTTCATTAGGAAGTGTGCATGTATAAAGCTAAATGAAACACAAGTATTATGCAAAATCCAATTTCAGAAAAGCCTTAATCTGGAAGTAAAATTGGTACAATTCTTGCTTTGAAGAGCCCAGCAACTGAAGACATTGTTCTGAGCATTTGACTCCCCCAGCCATCTTGATTCAAAGGTACATGGGTATGAGATTTTGTTCATATTGCTGGCAAGTTAGAGCTTTGGACCACTGCATCTCGCATCTCTGAAAAATCTCTCATGTGAAGATGACTTTTCCATTTCATTTGAAGCAAAAGGCAGAGACTTCCATTTGAAAATAGGTATTTTCTCATATTTCCACTTTCTAGGAACTATTACAAAGTTTTCTATGCAACACAAAATGAGACAAACCTTGACCCTTGAGAAGCTGATGATCTAGGGGGCCTTTTCCATTTCCAGTTCCACCTCTTCCTATGTCAAACTGCAAACAATGATACTGGTTTTGATTACTGAGAAGCATATGAGGTATATAACATTCTTAGTGAGCAGTGGAATCTGAGAAGGAGGTCACATTGACTCTCTACTTTCTTGGACCCAAAAAAGCACTCATCAATCTGTGCAAAAAAAATCCTCCATGCAAACAAAATGAAATCCTTTGAAAAAGGGGAGCTCAGCTTGGAAGACAACAATCAAATGCAAAACACATTGCAACCACCTTCAGCTATTTTTCCTTGAGTTCCAGGCATCATTTAGAAGACATTTTGTGACCACTTCCATGCCTATTGACTTATATATTCATTAGCATTGAAATTTCATTTTACGGTCTGATATAAAACTTAACAAACACTGGAGGAGTTTGTGCCCCAACTAACAGTCTATCGTAGCCTCACATATTAGGTCCTAAGTTCAAACTGAAATCTAAGAAGAATTTTAAAGAAGTTTGTACTGGATTCACATCCAAATTCTTAGACTTTTAACTCATTAACACAGCTGAAGAGAAGTTCTGCAAGTCATTTTCAACTTCCGCTCCAAGAAAATGAGATCTCACAGCAAAAACATCAGACAACAAAGCAGGTTGAGTTCTGTTTAGGCATTTGTGTGCAGACAGTATTACTCACAACATTGATATTCAGAGTCTATCAGGTCATATTCTGATACCTGGACCCTTAGCAAGTAATATTACCATATTCTCACTGAACCAGTGGCATAGAAATGAGTCCTCTAATATTTGCATGAAAAAAGTGCTTTCAAAGTGCTGAAAGATGCAGAACCCATTAGTTTTGGTGCACTAATGTGTTTACCATGTTCACACAAACTTTTTTGAGCTTTTAGCCTGAGTAGAGGTAGTTTACCCTTAACCTCAGAATGCTGTTATGTGTTAACACTAAGTGAAGTGCCATGGACCTTAGCTGACTGCAGGAGCAGTCTGACCTCTGACTCAGCTCACTAGTATAATTTTCAGAATTTTTGCAATTAAAATACTTTCAGTACAAAAGGTCATCTCTGTGGAAATACTACCAGGTACAGGACATCTTGCTGTTCTGCTGATGGCATATGAGTTAACTAATGGAAACTGTAAAAACAACCTGGGATATATTTGATAACACTCTCCATCTTCTTTTCCCCATGCTTTACTTCCCCAGCAGCTGATGACAATGAAATCTATGGATGCAAAGAACTCACCTCACACCACTCTGCTGTAATTATAACTTTGCTGCCGACTTCCAGATCTGACAGGCTCCGTCTTGTCTGCCCCTTGATGCTGTGGCATTTATTTACAATCTCAATAACATCTTGAGGAAAATGAATTGTACTAATGCCAAGGATCAGAGATTGATATATTGTGAATGTTAGGAGGAGCAGATATTGAAAGGCAGAGAATGAAGACCTAAGATAATGGATAATTATGTTAATTTTTCAAAGATCTTTAAGGAGATGTTATCCTTTGCATGCCAAAAGAAAATGAAAAAAAAGTATTAACAATTAAATATATGATGCAAAGAGAGGAAATAAATATTTAGAAGAACTGTCAGACACTTTTTCCTCTGTCCAAATGCATGTTCTGCGCCTTTTTTTCATTTACACCAGTGTCCATTTATTGGAAACCTGATTATAAAATGTTGTACTCCACAGAGTCTAAGGTTTTTCAGTACCATTGCACTGGGGTTTCTAAAGGCAAATTGCAGATCAGCTCAGGGTGGAATGCCATGAAGACTACAATTTCTAGTTTGACGGTCCTTCCAAACTCTCAGCTCCATTTGTACACTCTTACTACCTCTCAATCCCAAGGCAAGGCAAGATCCAAAAGGAATCATACATATCTCTGTCCCTTTCCTAAACTACCCTCTTCCCCTCAAAGTGTCCTGGTTGCTGCAAGAAGGAAGATCAGTTGTGCAGAGAGGAAGGTATATTTGGTACACAACTGTTGCACCTGTTAGAGATGAGTACAGAGCCCTTCACAAGGCCTCGTTTCTGCATCCTCTGTCCTTCCTTCCTTCTGCTCCTCAAGCATGGCTGCTGCATGAGGCGCCAGAGGGTAAGGCCTGCTGGAAGAGTATATTTCTGCAATTTGGACCTACAGACACATCCATCAGAATGAGTGCTTCTGGAAGAGGAAGGATCATGGGTTACTTTCCTTTCATAATGCACATTTTGAACACTATCTGCATGAGCAGATCCTTGCTACCTTGGAACGTGTACTGGTGGCTAGACATTCCTCTTTTTAGGTTCTTTTTAACACCATCATGTGAATTCCAGTTACCCAAATGGTGTAAATGCCAAGGCAGTGCATTTTCTTCTACAGAGTTGTGACATTTCTTTATGTATAATATGTGAAAAACTTGTGATCTGTCAAAATAGTTTTCTCTATTAATAAACTTCATAAAACTAGAAAGCAAAGCTTGTTGTTGTCTGTGTTATTCCCTGGGTGCAGCAGAAAATGTTTTGCCTTGCCAAACAACACTGTGTTCCAGAAATGCCATCTCTCCAGTGCGCTAATCCTCACATTTCTTACTGATTTGGCAAGAACAATGAATTCTGAAGCAGGGAATAAGCTAAAAGGAGAAGTTTTCAGTTCTCAAAGTGAAAAAGCAGAGGAGTTTCCAAAAGATATCAGCTTCTGCCATTTTACTCTTTAGTAAGTTCTTTGATGTATTCAGTGAACATGCCAGAGCCTGTGGCTGAATTCAGCTATGATACTGTAGATCAGGATAAATCCACTGCTAGCATTGGTGGACTTAAAGTTGTTTGTGCTTGCTGTAGTGATCATGGCAATCAATCAGATTGCCTCCTTATTTATGCTATGTATAACAGTACTTTCCTGATGGACTTAAAACCCTTTTGGTGGTTGTGTGCGGTAGGAGCACAGAGATTTTTTTGTTTAATTGTTGGAAGCTTAAGACTAATTTCCTACTCCCTCGACTTAACAGGAAGTTTAGTGTGATCCCATGCAAGTGCAGCAATTGGTGACCTGTGAGAGACCTCACCATTGGCTGGAAGAATAGTTCTAGGGGACGAGAAGTGTCACTCAAAGAGGAAAATGAGGTATTTCTCAAAGCCAGCTCACAAGACAGATACAGTTGCCAGCTATTACAGGACCGATCTGTGCACAGAATCCTACTTGGTACTTTCAGCTGCTGCTGCTTGCTATAAACACAGAGAGACAAAGAGGAAATAGAAAAGAATGAAGAAAACTAAAACTGCTAACATATGCAGAAAGAGTGCAATGTTCCCAAAGACCCAGAACCAGTGATCTTATAAGCAGGCTCATCCACTGGACTGCAGCCAAAATAATCCCCCCTTAGTTTCAGGGGTTTTTCTCATAAAGTATCTCCAGATTTGAAGACAAAGCCCATGAAAAGTAAATCCTGAACAGATTTTGGAAATTAATTAATGACTAAACATATTTAGATTGGTCCCTTTCAAAGCAGTAAAGATTTGCTGATGACACAGATACATTCTTAAGGGAAATGGATGTTAATTGCTGTCTAGACATTTTATTACTACAGTGGGGCACTAGCCATTGGCCATCTCTTTTTTTCTTTTTACACATTAAACTATAGGTCAGGCTAAATTGTTTGTTTATTTCTGCAGAAGATAACAATTTGTTTTTAGGGTTATATGTAACTGAGAACTTTGAGATACCAATCATATCTTTCCAAAAAGTGGTGCAGCAGGAAAGCATCCAAGTGACAAAATCACTAGCATTTCTCAAGATATATTTTTCAGACTCAAAGATGCAACTGTGTCTGCTTCAATTTTAAGAGATCACTCTCCTTCACTCAATGCAAACATTCAGCAAGTTCTCTGCCCTCTGCCTTTGTCCTTCTTGAAACATAGTGGAGTAATTTTTTAACTAGCTTCAGTGCTGAGTAGGATGCTCTGACTTTGCATACATAAAATGCTACAGCACACTTTTTAAGTTCAAGCCAGTGTCATATTTTGCTGAGATAAAAAGACTAATGACTATTTGTTCTGCTTGTCTAGCAAGCAAGCAGTTAAAGATTAATTCAGATGAAATATAAAACTCATCATCGATAGCCCTCAACACAGGAGAATACACTTTAAGTCTGTTGTCCTGAGTCTGATCTTACCTCAGTTTTGCATCAGTATAAATCTGTTTCTGTCAGCCAGCTTGATCCTGATTTACATCAGGGTAAGCAAAACAAGACCATTGTTTTTACAAGCTTCACTTACACTGCTAAGTGATGCTGATTTACTCTAATGAGAACACGTTTGCGCTTCACAAGGTTGGCGGAAGGATTCACAGTAGTGGCTCTTCCTAGAGAAAAAATGAGGAAGTGATGGGAATAAAAGTAAGTTGGTTCAAAAAACACACTGTTGATTCTAATAGCACTGTTGGGCAATGAAAATTACAGCAGATGACATGCTACCTCCTATTCCAAATGCTAAATTACATGATTCAAAATTGTTGTGCTTATTTTATTTAAAAGAGACGTTGCCATCATTTCCCTTCAACACGCATTTGCCTCCAAGTTCTACTGTCCCTCTTCAGTACAATTAATGTAGTAAAATGAGATATCTCTGTTTGGGAGTCTGTTTGCTTGTCTGACTATTTAGCTAAGCCAGGTGCAGGACACGACACAATCAGGGAGAGCTCATGATACTCTGGTGCTCTTAAGAAAGGTCTACCAGGTGTCATACTGAGTGTAGTTGCACCTCCCTCATGTATCAGCACAGCAATCTCACCTACCACAGAACAGAGGGATGTTGGAAGGTACAAGTAATTCTTTTCAGCAATAGAGCTTGAACTGCTTTGCTAAAATAGCCATTACCATCACTTTCCAAGAAGGCAAAATGAAATAAAAGTATGAAGAACTATATGGAAAAAAAAAAGGCTTCTCTCTGAGGAAATGCCACCTTGACCAAAAAAAAAATGAAAAATCGTATTTCAAAAATATCATCTCCTATGTTCAGTTCAGATCTTGCAAATGCTTTGGTGGCTTTATGCATGCCTGACTGGTTTAAAAAGGGTGCCTGAAATGGATCACAGAGTAAATGTAACACCCACATATTCAACCAGCCTCTCAGTTGTCTCTGTAACTTTTTCCTTCAGAGAAATTTTATCTGATCGGAAGTTAGAATTCTGACTCTGTAGACTATTCTCTTAACTCACACCAAAGTCAGAACCACAATGCTCTATTCTGACAGCATTTTGAGAAGCCAACCTGCCGTGTAACTTTAAAAGAATTTCTAAAATTGCACAGAGAAGTTTGCCATAGGAGGGTATTTCTAGCTCTGGTGTGATAAAACCATGTAAAAATAGTTGCAATAATAAATTACAGAAGGCTGAAAATAAATTTAAGCATCATTTTTTCAGCAGGTTTAAGAACAGGATCATTTTCAGAGGCAGAAGACTCCAAACTCAACATGCATTGTGTGGATTTGCATGCATTAGCAAACAGGTAAACTGTTGCAAACTCCTAATTTAAACACAGTCAATATATATTATTATGATAATCGAAATAATAAATAATAAACCAAATAATACAATAGCAATCTGAACCAGTTGACCATGATCTCAATTCTGTCAGTAATCAACAGAAGCTCAAGAGGCTGTCTTCCCTGCTTCTTTTTCCTTGGAGTTGCCAGATTTTGCCTTGTTTCAAACAGTAAAGCTGGCAGAGCACTCCCTTGGAGTTTGTCCTTTGGCCAGGACTGGGGTAGGGAGCCCATCTGAAGGGCTGCCAGATCCCACATGAACAGAACAAGATGCCAGGGAGGGTAGTGACTGTTTCAGTATGCACAGAAGATGCATACTTGCAGAATTATCTAGAAGATGTCTGTCTATAGTCTGTAGAATATATGTAGAAGTCCATCTCAAAGCAGCTGTGCAGATTAAGATGTCCTTTCCCACCATTCAGCGCCTTTATTGCACCTCTCTGGAATAATTTTGGTGGCAGACCTCCAAAATCCTCTTCATGAAAATCAACTAATTTAGCTCACTCATTTCCTTTTAAGTATATTAGGGAGCACCCAAAGAAATGCAATGTAACCTCCAGTTAGTGAACAGCATCTGGGGCAGTGCTGTCTTCAACCAGACAAGTTGTACCTGAGAAAGCCTTAGTATAAGAGGCAAATATTGGAGGTTTGTTCCCTTTTAGCTAGGCAAATTTATTATATAGCTTTACTAAACTGCAAAACTCTATGGGCCTAGATGATATCCTTGAGGTTTTTGAGGTTCTAACATGCAGCAGCAGAGGAAGGGAGAGCAAGGAGGAAGGGCAAATTCTTTATCCTACAAATAAGTGGTAAATTTAATTATTTGCCCTGCTAATTAAACAGCCATGCTAGGCCTTTCTGTTTCAATACCCAAATCTTCACATCAGAGCTTCTGGTGCTAACTAGTTAACTGCTCAAATCTTAAACAGGATGTCTATTTATTAAAGAAGCCCTTTGCAGGCATGTTTTGACTGGAAAATGCCAATCATGTGAAGGGAGACAGTGAAGGGAAGCAAGGTGCTGAGGGTTGTGGATAATAATATTCTTTGGATTATCCAAGAAGTGAGGTTTTCTCTCAGATGGAAAAGAAGGCAAAGAGGAAGTCACAATTTCAGACAGTTTGCACAGATGGTGACCACCCTCAGTCAACATTCTCGTAAAAATGACTGTGTACCTTTCTTTTCCCCTCAGTATATACAGAGAAAAATAAAAAGAGGAAAGGGAAAAAAAGGTCAGATGAAAAGTGCTTAAGAAGGCAGAATCTGTATAAGGAGGAGAAGGAGAAAGAATTTGACTTCCACTGCTTTTTATTTTTTTTTTCAAACTTCTCTTTCGTCCCTGTCCATCTATATTGAGATTTTCAGTCTTTGACATCCTAAACACCAGTCAGGTGAAACCTTATAAATATTAAGCCATAATCAGCACGGTACAAAAGAGTGTTAAGAGGGAATGCATTTTTTAGGCCACTTTGACGCTCTCTAGGTACTGAGGCAAGCAAGGAACTAGTTTAGTCATTACTGTATGTCAGTTGCTAAATTAATGGGTTTTGATGCTTCTAATTTTCTCCCTGCATAATCTCACAACATCCTCATCATCCTCCTGAGTTGCCTTCCTCTTCTTCCAAAGGTAGTAAACTCTCCTTTTTTTTTTGTACTGAGTTTCAGACAAAGCTCTCTGTTCAGCCAGGCTGGTCTTCTTCCCTACTGGCTCATCTTCCAGCACACCCAGACAGCCTGCTCCTGTGCCTTTAATGTTTCCTTCCTGAATAATGTCCAACCTTCCTGGACTCCTTTGTCCGGCGGGACTGCCTCCCAAGGGACTCTGTCAACCTGGTTCCTAAACAGACCAAAGTCTGCCTGCTGGAAGTCCAAGGTAGCAGTTCTGCTGACCCCCATCCATCTCCAAGAACCAAAAACCATCATATCATGATTTCTCTGCCCAAGACAGTCACCAGTCCTTCTCTGTTCACAAACACCAGGTCCAATGGGGCTCCTTCCCTGGTCAGCTCCCTCACCAACTGTGTCAGGAAGTTCTTCTCCACACACACCAGGAACTTCTTAGACTGCTTCCTCTCTGCTATGCTGCATTTCCAGAAGATATCTGGTAGAGCTGAAGTCCCTCCCAAGAACAAGGACTACTTATCATGTGACTTCTCCCAGCTGCTTATACAATACTTTGTCTACATCTTTGTCTTAGTTGGGTAGTCCACAACTGACTTCTAACAGGACATCTGCCCTGTTGAGCTTTCCCCTGATTCTTTCCCACAAACACTCAACCCTATTGTCACCATTATTAAGCTCTATACCACAGAAACCCTTTTTAACAAGTGCTACCCCATCACCTCTCCTTCCTGATCTATCCCTTCTGAGGAGTTTACCGCCATCCATTTCAGCACTCCAGTTGAGCAAGTCATCCCACCATGTTTCCATGATGGCAAATATATCAATGGTTTTCCTACTGCACAATGCCCTCCAATTCCTCCTGTTTGTTGCCCATGCCATGTGCATTCCTGTAGATGTTCTTCAGCTAGGTTATTGATCCTGCTGTCTTTTGCAGGGGAGAAGCCCTAATTTCTATATGACCATTCTCATGCACTTCCATGATTTCAAATACATTGATAACACTTGTGTCTTTGCTGGCACATGGATCTCCATCCTCTACCTCCATTGAGATGGCAGACTGAAGGACTTCGCTGGTACACTGTCCTTCAAACATTGATTTCCTGCCCTCAGGCTTATCTCTAGCAAAACTGGTTTACCCTGGATCTATTATTTCTAACTGGCTGCTTCCTCAGTGCAGCAAATTCAAGTGTAGTTTTTAAAAACTGCTATTAATACAGTTTTCATTCAACAAAGAATGATACCTTAGATAGAGGAATAGTGAAATTAATATTTTCTTCTAAGTCTCACACTTCAAAAATTAATTTATAAAATCTCAAAATGTAAAGGAGTCATTAGCAATAAATTTTGAACTAATTCATTAAAGTTTTTAGTCTTTTGAAAGGTTTCTTTTTGAGTCATACATATTCTCTGTTGTCTACAGTAGATGTCACTAAACGTAAAGTTTATACCCACCTACTTTCTCTGCACATCAGCAAGCTCTCTTTTCTGAGATATGCAATTGACTCACTTATCCAAAGCCAACAAAGAAAACATATAGTCATGCCTAAGCCAACACATGAGACAAGCATGGAATTCCAGCTGAACTGCTTCCTCAAAGGAGAATGGATGAGATTTCATGAAGCCTAACCTGCTCCACCAAAGATGGTTGAACTAAAACAGAATATTTCAGCAAAAGACTCAAAACACCTTAAACACCTTGGTGGATAGCAAGCCTATCCAGCCCTGAAATTTAATCTTTGGAACATTTTTAGGGAATATATGCCTTTTCAAGCTAGCAAACCAAGGACAAATTTGCAGGTGCCAGCTTCTGAACATATGTTCTAAAATAAAAATTGAACTTCATGTTTGAGGTTTCATTCCCCTTAGATAAGTGATTAGGATGAGATTTACAGAGATCAGATTATGACCCTATAGATTCATGCAGAGTACTACATCAGACCACGTGTTTGTCTGGGTGGACCTGAAAGAGAGCCCGAACAACAGTTCCTGTCTTGGATAGTGGAAAATGTCATTCCTTAGAAGGACCACCATGAAGGGGGAAACAGAACAGAGTGCAGGAGCTGATGTCAGGAGATGCTGGAAGATGGTGACAGTTTTTGTCAGGGGTCCTTGCTCAAAATAGAGAAAGCTGATGAACTCATCAGCACATGAAACTTGCAACATTCATCAGCTTCTCTGAGACTTGCTCAAACAGTTTTAGTGTGAACATGTGCTGAAGAAACTCTGACAGGGAAATAGCCCCTAATACAAGTAACTAAAATCAAAATGAGACCAACAGGATTGCCTTCTGTATTGAATTGTTCTGAGTACAAGGAGGAAATCATAGTACAGAAGTCAAATAGATCTCAGGCCTCCCAAATTTACATGACTGCAAACTTTCTATTATCAGTGGCCAGTATTAGAGAATGAATTAAAAGCCCTTTTGAAAAATCTAGGCCTTGCCAATGCATGGTGGGCCACAGTACAAAGCATACAGCATTTTACTAGGAATATTTTGGGAAGTATTTTTCTAATTTTTGTGTAACATGGACCAGATGCACTTGTTTCACTTGTGCGCAGATTCACCTCTGCTTCTGCACTGGTACTGAGCCGATTGCTGAAAAGCCCCAGTCATCACCATGAAAACTGGTGGTTAAACTAATGATACAGTTTCAAGTCCAAACTACATCTTCTTTTTTAACAGATCTGAGGCCAGACTTCTCTCTCCCATACTATCTAATGCAAGTACTACAAATTCAAATGCTGAGCAAAGATGTATGTTTTAGTAAATTTGAAAAATTCACTAGCTGTAAGATTAGAAAGGGGCTCAAATTAGCTGAGTAAAGGAGAGACCATGGTAGCAGACACCACAGAGAGAGAAATCAGCACGCTGTACAATTGTACAACGTACCTGAACTATTTCTATCTGGCTTCACTCATTTGTGGGTACTGCTTTGAATTAAAATATATTTCTTTGCTTTGACTCTGTTGGGCAACTCCTTCCTGAATTATTTCTCTTTTAGACCTTCATCTTACTTCAAGATTTGTTAACCTACAATTTAGAGTTTACTTTCTGTTAAAAGCAAATAGCTCACAGTGCCTTATTTATTGCTGACTAAAATTTGAGCCAGGACTTGGGGAAGACAGGGACCGTCTCTCCTGCTTGATAGGAGTTAGTAGATGAGGTTTATCTCATCCAAATATAGACATTTAAAAGTGTTTGGATAAGTGATCTCTTCAGAATATTTATTTGTATCCATAAGAGTGCTGTAAAATTTTAGCTGAAACAGTGTACTTACTTTAGTCATCTAAGCTGTGTAAAAGATAACTCTCCCCATCCTTCTGCAGTTGAGCTCAGAGATAGTCACAGCTAGCTTTTAATGAAGTGTCTTGGATCACAAAACTTTTCTGCTTAAGACAACCTACAAAACTTCCTTATCTTGTACAAATCTCTCTGTTTCTCCTGCTCCTAGTCTCTGAACAAGCTCATTTAATGTTTGTTAGGGTATTTCCATAGCATACTGCAATCTGCAGAGCAGAGAAATCTGGTTTTATTACCCATTTCAGCTGTTAAAGCTGTTTTATCCACATAGGTCAAAGGGGTTTTAATTGATGGGAACTCACGATCTTGAATGTCGGGTAATTCCCCAATGCTCTGCTTCACTCTGCTACCACAAAATATATTTAGATATTGGAATTGGAATAATTAGAGAGTGACTTCATATGTCTGTACAGGTAGGTTTCCATTTTCTTGCCTTAATGTATTACTTCAGTATCTCACAGGCATTGATTCAAATAAGATCCCAGTTTCATATAGTAGCATTTTAGAGGCTTAGACTAGGCAAAAAATCAAAATATTTATACAGATCACCAAAAATACTTTGACCTATTAAGTATATTAGGGAAACATATAGTATGTATGTTGCCTTCCAGAATATGAGAAGGAAAAAGAGTAGGACTGAAAGGAAAGTTACATAGTGGATGCCATCCCAGAGCACTATGAACTTAGAAATATTAGACCTATGTAATTGTCTCCTGATGAAGGGACAGGAATGGAAGAAGCTATTTACTAATTCTATGACTATTCAAAGCCAGACTAATTTTTACACTTGCTCTTTTAGAAGCATTTCCAGGCTGGTTGGACTTTATGGAAAGGTATAAAATACTGGGTTGGCTTAGTCTAATGTTATTTATTGCTTTACTGTATTTGTTGGTTATAACAGTTACACAAGGCTCACAAATTTGAAGCCTTGAACATCACAAAGAGGGTTGTATGCATATGTGCATACATGTGCTCTACATGTTCAGGCACTGGGTAATGCTATCTAAAAGCAAAGGGTGACACTGACCTCTTTTAATCTCAATTTAAAATAAAGAGGAACTCCAAATCTCTTGAGAGACATGCATGGGGAGTAAGGAATACTCTAACTCACTGCTTTTGTGTATCTCTCTATAACATACAGGTGGACAAGCTAGCACACACAGAGCAGTGGGACGGTGTGTTATTTTGAAGGGGGAAGGGAACTAGTATCCATTTAGACATCTGCACTTCAGGCAAGTGAGTGTTCTGAGCTACCTGCTGTGACTGGGGCAGCTTCAGATCACCTCACTTCAATGACTGCTTCTAAGGAGAGAGAGGCCGCGTTGTGTGGCTTAATCATCCTACTGTGTTATCATCTGTGGGACTCCTAGGATTCTTTTCTTTAAAAGAATACAGATAATTATAAAAAATATTTTGTCCATACAGACATGGCACCTGTAAATAAATTTTAAAGTGGCAGTGTTCCATACTAGAAGCAAACTACCACAGGAAGTCTGGGACCAGCACTGAGATGTGGCTCTTTCAGAACCAAAAGCTATTTCATTTTCTAAAGCATGTTTTCCCAATTCCTGTATAGCCCTGCTCTGCTGTATCCTTCATGCACCCATCACCTTATTTTACATATCTAATGCATGACATTTTAAGGTCTTTTTATTTCTTCCAGATGTCCACTTAAATACCAAAAGAGAACAACAAAGCCAATGCTCCACTGGTTCTTGACAATATGGAAAATGAGATTGTTTTTACCTTTCCCATACAGGGTCAAAAAGAAGACCTCCAAAGGTAGGGAAGAAGTAGAAAAGGAATCTAATTCATCTAACCAAAATGCTGGTGATTCAGAGAGTAATCTGTGATGAAAAGTGGTTGGATGATCATGTCCAGAGGGTCATGTTTAATGTCTCATAGACCTGATGGACACCCGTAACAAGTGATGTCCTTCAGGGGTCCACATTGGGACCAGTACTATTTAATATCTTCATGGACAAAGAGGTTGAGTGCACCCGCAGCGCATTTGCAGATGACACCAAGCTGAGTGGCGTGGTTGACACACCTGAAGGATGGGTTACCATCCAGAGGGACCTGGACAAGATCGAGAAGTGGGCCCATGGGAACCTCATGAGGTTTAACAAGATCAAGTGCAAGGTGCTACACCTGGGTCAGGACACACCCTGGTATCGACATAGTCTGAGGGGAGAATGGATTGAGAGCAGCCCTGCTGAGAAGGATTTGGGAGTGCTGTTGAATGAGAGGCTGGACATGAGCCAGCAATGTGCACTTGCAGCCCAGAAAGCCAATTGTATCCTTGGCTGCATCCAAAGGAGGATGGGCAGGAGATCAAGGAGGGTGATGCTGCTGCTCTATTCTGCCCTCATGAAACCCCACCTGGAGTGCTGCATCCAGCCCTGGGGTCCTCTGCACAAGAAGCACATTGACCTGTTGGAGTGATTCCAGAGGAGGCCACCAAGTTGATTAGAGTGATGGAACACCTCTCCTATGAGGAAAGGCTGAGAGAATTGAGATTGTTCAGCCTGGAAAAGAGAAAGGAAAAGAGGGCTGACCTAATTGTAGTATTCAAGTACCTGAAGGAAGCCTGCAAGACAGATGGAGAGGGACTATTTACATGAGCATGTAGTGACAGGACATGGTGGAATGGATTCCAATTGAAAGAGTGTAGGTTTAGATTCAGTATTGGGAAAAAATTCTTTACTATGAGGGTGGTGAAGCACTGGAACAGGTTGCTCAGAGAAATTGTGGGTTCCCTGTCCCTCAAAGTGTTTAGGCCAGGGGTTGAGTGGAGTTTTGAGCAACCTGGTATAGTAAAAAGTGTCCCTTTCCACAGCAGGCAGATTGGAACTAGACTAGTCTTTAAGGTCCTTTCCAATCTAATCCAAACCATTCTATGGTTCTACATAGGAGGCACGGTCAAACCTGTTATCCTATGCTTTTTCTAAGTGCTCTGACTTGTTGGATCTGTGTCATTAGTTATCACCAGCAGAGAACTTGTTCAGAAATTTGCAAAACACAAAGATGATCAAGCAAAAGAATATCTACATGAAGATCCACAATCCAGCACTACTCCTTGTTGAACTTCATGTGTTTGGTGACTGCCCAGTCCTCTAATCTGTCAAGGTCTCTCTGCAGAGCATCCCTGCCTTTGAGGGAGTCAACAGCTCCTCTGAGCTTTGTGTCATCTGCAAACTTGCTTAGTATCCCTTCCAGTCCTGCACCCAAGACATTGATGAAGATGTTGAAGAGCACAGGTCCTAAGATGGAGCCCTGTGGGACCCCACTAGTGACAGGTCACTGGTCTGATGTCACCACATTCACTATTACCCTCTGTGCTCGACCTGTGAGCCATTCCTACCAGCCTCACGTGGCACTGAGGATGAGTATAAATTACAGTAAAAAACCTCATGGACAACAACCAACACTATTTTAGTACCAGTTTTAGGCATGTGGTTCCCGTCAGGACCACTGCCTTAAACTGGCCTTGTAAGCACAAGGTACTACAGTCTAAAGGTTGGGCCCACAGTGTAAAGGAGAGCACTCTGGACTCTGAATCCCAAGGACCTGAGTTCGAGTCTCAGTGGGGACTGTCCCCTGGCAGTTAAATGCCTCCGTGCCATTTCATAGAATCATAGAATCGATCGGGTTGGAAAAGACCTCTGAGATCATCACGTCCAACCCTGGTCCAACTCCAGTCCCTTTACTAGATCATGGCACTCAGTGCCACATCCAATCTGCGTTTAAAAATCTCCAGGGATAGTGAATCCACCACCTCTCTGGGCAGACTATTCCAATGCCTGATGACTCTCTGTGGAAAGAATTTTCTTCTGATCTCCAACTTAAATTTCCCCTGGCAGAGCTTGAGCCCGTGCCCCCTTGTCCTACTGCTGAGTGCCTGGGAGAAGAGACCAACCCCCACCTGGCTAGAACTTCCCTTCAGGTAGTTCTAGACAGTGATGAGGTCACCTCTGAGCCTCCTCTTCTCCAGGCTAAACACCCCCAGCTCCCTCAGCCTCTCCCCATAGGACTTATGCTCCAGTCCCTTCACCAGCCNCCATCTCTCAAGTCTATCCAGATCCCTCTGCAGAGACCTCCTGCCTTCCAGCAGGTCGACATTCCCTCCCAACTTGGTGTCATCAGCAAATTTGCTGATGGTGGACTCAATCCCCTCATCTAAATCATCAATAAAGATGTTAAACAGGACTGGACCCAACACAGACCCCTGGGGAACACCACTAGTGACCGGCCGCCAGCTGGATGCAGCTCCATTCACCAGCACTCTCTGGGCCCGATCCTCCAGCCAGCTCCTAATCCAGGAGAGGGTACACTTGTCCAAGCCATGGGCTACCAGCTTTTCCAGGAGTATATTATGGGAGACAGTGTCAAAGGCCTTGCTGAAGTCCAGATAGACCACATCCACAGCCTTCCCCTCATCCACCCGGTGGGTCACCTGATCATAAAAAGAGATCAGGTTGGTCAGACAAGACCTGTCCCTCCTGAACCCATTTGATCCCGTCAGATCTCCCATGCTCAGCAGGGTCAGCCCCGGTTAGTACCAGGTGTTGTAGACAGTCCCGAGGACTTCACTGTCACTGTCCAAGCTCACTCGGCCATGGCAAATGGACCTTAGGACTTAAATGGTGGGGCCAGTTCTGCGCATACTGCCTCGCCTCAAAAATCCACTGCGGAGGCTGGAAGGGCACACCCATGTGGGGAGAGCCCTTCCCAAATCTTCATTCACAAAGTTTGACCATACAACTACAGTCTAGGAAATGGATTTGGATAGATAACACTGGGGAATGCTAAGGTACAAAAAAAAAATGTCCTAAAGGAGATAAATAGTTCTTTTGAATTCCATACTGATTTAGAAATAGAAAACTATACCAGAAAAAAAAAAGGAACTGAAAGGTTTATTGAGAAATGGGCACTGAACATTTGTCCATCAAACTTATTGCACATCCCCAAAAACTCAACACACTGGTTTCTGTGTCATGCTCCCCTTTGCCATTCTCCTACACCATCTCTCAGTCACAGAGCAACAGCAACTTAAACACACAAATTCTACCTTAACAACAGAAAGATTGACTGATTTTTGCCCCTTAAGCCTAGAAAGGTGTTTAACTGCTTCCAGATATGAATATAACTTTTTTCTTGGTTGTCATAGAAGAGCCTTGCAAATCTTTTATATCATGTTTTATTACTTAATCTTTTCGCTCTCTGAATAAGATTATGTATTAAAATATTAACATAGATAATACTAATTAGACTGTCCCATCACAGACTCCTTAGATATGAGAATATTGAGGCACAGAAAGACTCCATCTTTCAAACATACACAATGGAAGTTAGTAGCATCCAGGCAAGAAGCAGGAACACAGATTTCAATCTAAAGATCACTGAAGTCAACAGGAGTCTTTCCCTTGACATTAATGGGTTTTGGATCAAACCCTGAATGACCTGTCCACAGTCACACAGCCCATCAGAGAAAGAGAAACAGGAGACTGCTATCCAAATTACTTTTTCCAGTGAAACTGACTGGAGGGCAGCATGCTTACAAACCCCCTTGAGGTTTTTTCATAGGCCCTGACTTGTGCTACACATTTTCAATGGCACTTCTTGATAAATGAAGAAATGGCTTACTGCTCTGATTTTCTGAATTTATTTTCCTTTCCAAATCAAGTGCATCTCTCAGAAATTTCAAAAATTTCTGGTCTGAAATGTCTGCTTAAACAGAGTAGTTTTTGAGTGCGGTGAACAGTATCAGGCTTTTTGCTGCTTCCCTATGTTTGTCTAGCAAAAAGATTGGACTGAGCCATGAGGTTTGGACCATTACTGAACAGTCTTGGGTTTTGGAGCATTACTGAACAGTATTGAGTTGTGGACCAAAGTTCTAGTTCTCCCAATAGTACTTGCATACAGTGTACTCCCTTAGTACTAAAGGCTCACACATATAAGAAGATCAAATTTTTATACTGGTTAAAGAAGTATAAACTCTGTGTGAGTATGTGTCTGTGTGCTTGATACAGAAGTCAAGATATATAAGATTATATGAATATACAAACAATAGGCATACAGCAAGTTAGATTCATAACTTGAGTAGTAGTGTCTAGGTATTATACGCCTGGATGTAAAAGTTCATAAACCCTTCAAAAATAAAAGTTAAAGACATTTCACCATTCAAAATTAAAGAAAAAACATTCTTTTCCGTACTAGAAGAACATTTAGTTCAAGTGCAAGGCTCTGCATTAGCTATTAATATGCTAATTTCATACTTCATCATTTAATACAATGCAACAAGTCAGACTGCCATGTGACACAGCAATCTGAAGATTCTAATGTCTGGTCACCCTATCAAAACACTCAGCCTTGTATTTTGCTTTAGGAATAAATGCTATCCTTCCTGAACTATAGGAAAGTTTAGACTAGATATCTGAGATCACAATATCTGTCTTTTCTTTCTCTCTCATCTTCCTGCTTGTATTTTGATTTTAGTTTGTTTGGCTGGTTGGTTTTTAGTTTGTTGGGTTTGGGGTTTTTTCAAGCAGCCACTTAAAAGATCTGGATTTTGAGTCTTTCAATTATTAGGAAATGAGAATAGTGCTATAAAGGCATTCTTACTTATTAAAGCTTCTTTTGTGCTTCTTTACCTGATGTATTTCTTTGTGTCTCTAGCAATACTGGCAAATTGTTTCTGAAGAGCTACAGAGAAGAAAATGCTTTGATCTGATAGAAACACATCAGTGTAATAGCAGTAGATATCTTTTATTTTCCAGTCTTTTAATGTCCCCCTTCAATTCACAAAACACACACTCAGTGATTAAAAATTCCTGTCATTTTTGTTTTAAAAGCAGGGAACTTACAGCTTTAAAGTGTGGAAAAGTAAATCTTCTGCTGGAGTGATCAAGGAATTATGCTATTGTCCTGTCTTTCTGTTTTCCACAATGCATAAAGCACCACTGTCCTTAATTGTTCTTTCATCTCAACCATTGACTTGAAATCAGCATTGCTCTCCAGGAGTAGTATTAGCTTGAGAACTGACAAAGAAAAGCAAAGAGGCTTAGCATACCTCAGCACTGCAGATTAAGTGCCTCTTCAAAGATGTCACCCCAGATGTGGCAGGCTACATTCCTACTTTTCCCTGGCAACAGCTGTGGAGCCACATCAGTGCTACTGCCTTATGTTCCCGAACATTATGAGTAGGAATAAAAGCTGCCTTTTTAATGGCTTTGGCTTGTGTTAGAGGCATAATTTTCTGTTTACCTTTCAAAAGGGCAAGCTTTCTTGTGTTTTCACTGCTAACAGATAAAGATGAGTTGATGTTCCATAAGCAATGCTTCCTTTTTGGGCTATTTAATAGTGTACCATCTATTGGTTTGGTTCACCATTCTTCTCAGAGGCTGCAGTGTCTCTTTCACTAAGCTCTGATTACAAGAAACTGCTTGCAATTTCTTTAATGCCTTTGGCTGATTTCAGATTTTTTTGATTTCACTTCCAATTAAAAATGGTTGTTGGTGGTGAATTATTGGGAAGTGACCTGAAGACAGCCAGGCTGCAAGAGTGGCAGACACAGGAAAAGAAGGGTTTCAGGAGCAAGAGTGGGCTTCATCTGGGGTGTGATTGTTCACACAGGGGCAGAGAATGAAAACTGCACAGCTGCATTATGCAAGGGTAGCAACATCTGCTTTTTCTCCTGTGCCTCAGAAAACCCAGGCTGGACTCAAACTGGGACCAAGAAGTGAAAGCTTCTGTAGCCCGTCTGAGGCCATCTCTCTTCCACTACAAAGGTGTTATAACTCTGAAGAATAAATGCTGCTAGGAAAAAAAAGGTAAATATGCAAAGCACTCACTCCACCTTATTGCTTTTTCTACTTTTCATTGGCTGTAATTTGTCTCTATTAAACAACTGCTAGTATGCTGGATTCTGGGGACATATAGAATTTCTAACTTTTTTTTCTCTTTGGAAGGGGAAAATTTCATGCATTGCAATTTCATTTATGTCTGTGTTAGCCTTTTATTTCAAAACCTCTAATATTCACAATTAAAATTTTATTGTAACATTTTCCCCTCATCTCTCTCCCCTTCCCAACACATGTATTGAGGCAATAGATCTCGACTCTCTTGCCCAGATGTTCATTGTCCCTTTTCTCTGCCAGTTTCCTGAAGATTTTTTCCTTTATATCAGCTGTGAAATTTTGCAGCTTCCTGTAATTTAGATCAGTATTAGATAGCCTCACTGACCTGTCTCAGGTATTCTACATTGGTAATCTCTAGATGCATTTTTGTCAGACCTGTCTAAGACTATAGACTGTATATTTTTTGTAGCATTCACCATGACTCCATCATTTAACACATTGTTAGTGCATCTAGAGCTCATAGAAATATATCTAGAACATAAGTAATCCAAGATTAGTAGTCTTCATGTAGTTAATTGATTTACTTGGAATCTAGCTTACAAATTAAACACATTTAACACTCACTTGTGAATACATGCCAGTCATTGTCAGAGACAAAAATGAATTACAGAAATCCCTGGTGTAAGCCTCTTGGAAATTCACATTTCCACACCTACATAGTATAATGCACTATCCTTCCCATGTTACGCAGAGTGTATTTAGAAATAACCTCAGTGAAGAAGACATAAGCAGATCTATTTTCTCTATACACTAGTATAGCAACACAATTTTAAATGTGTGACCTATTCATAATCCTCAGAACACCCTTTTTGTAAGTAGCAGATGGATGTTTCTGAATGGATCCAGTTTATCTCTGTATGTGTAATAATTTATTATTATATGTGTATATTACACAACTATTTTAAGGTTCACCTTGATGATGGAGGTATGAAAAAATGTCTTATTAGGATGACTCTGTTACCTCGGATTGATTTGTACTGTAGCTAATGAACAAAATGCAATTTTGTTTACAGTCTGTGTCCTCTACATGTAGGTCATTCCTATCAATATCCTGGCTATTAAATGACATCTATTCTACCTACCTATCTAAGATGCAGGATAAATTAAAAGGAATTAACATTAAACTAATAGTTTCAGACAATCAACATGAGTTTATTCCCCACAGAACATTGGCTGCTTCCTCTGCTGTACTGAGCTAGCTATGAAAGCATCTGTTTCTCCATGCCTCTCACAGCACCCAAAGACATTCAAGCCTCTTGCTACAGATCAGAATATGGATACTCACAAAAGGGGCAGAAATATCTCTTGTTGCTACATGAAACACAGAGTGTTTTAAGTGCAACAAGACAAGAGTCAAATATCTGCAGTAACTCCCTCATAAGTAGCATGGCAAGTGATCTGAAGCTCTAGGCTTTTTAGGCAAACTCATATACACTCTAGTTTCTGTCTAGATGTGCATACACTAGGTTATATAATGCAGAATCATTTTGGCCATGGATT
The DNA here is from genome assembly GCA_013396695.1 of Sakesphorus luctuosus. Lineage (NCBI taxonomy): Eukaryota > Metazoa > Chordata > Aves > Passeriformes > Thamnophilidae > Sakesphorus > Sakesphorus luctuosus. The sequence goes on along the minus strand of VWZD01007939.1, from coordinate 9,753 downwards.
TATTTCAACTGCAGATGCAAAGGGTAACAGAGGTTGTCAATAACTGTCATATTTGCATGAGCAGATAGTAATTGCCCTTGCAATTGTGCATTTACATTATTCAGAAATCTAGCCACATAATCATAGATTCATAGTTAATGAAAATAAAATATTGCCTTTAATATCCGAAGGAGCTACAAACTGACATTTATGAACTCTTTTGTTACAGGATATGATAAATTTAAGAAATTCTGTGAAGTCAAGCTGAAGTGTTTTCCATCACTTTTCTTTGCTGAAGCTAGGCAGATAATTTCAGTAAGATACTTTCTCAAATGCATTCTTCAAATCTACAAAGATAGAACAAGAGCAACACTAACAATCAAGATTATATTCTTCATAGGACACTTTGGAGACACATGTAGGTAACATGTTTTTTTGTCCACAGGGCTTAACAAAATACAAAGAAGAGCAGCATAAGAATACACCATCAGTGACATTACTGCAGCAGCCCTTCCTGTGAGTTTAACAGTTCCTGGGTCTCAGATCCTACATATCATATGAGCTGTAATACCTAGATTTAAAAGGACTAGTGATGGATCTGTACTACATACTCATTTTCTTCTTCTTTTTTTTTTTTTTTTATTCAGGGCAGAATTTTCTTTAGCTATTTTTAAATAGACTGAAACTACAGATATTTAATGCATAGCTAATACATGCATGTAACTCTACATCATGTACATTGTGATTGAAAGTTATACTTTACACCCACAGAAAGTTTATTCAATTTTTTAATTTTTTTTTAAAAATCCTTCATTCCAATATAGACACAAAGTCAACACCACTTATACTTTTCTTTTATGGGTAGCCTTACTGCTAACAGATCTCATGTAATTAATTTGCAGGCACCAAAGGATAAGTGCAAGACTTGGCTGTAACTGTTAACTTCAAAGCGGGACGAAGGTCTCAGCCTAGCAGAAATGGTACTTCCGCATGGGCCATGAAATCTGCTGAATATATTAAGAAAGTATACACTGAAGAAACTGTATAAAAGCTCTCCAGAATGGGAGAAAATCTGAAAAGTAATTTTTCTCTCTACTCAGATATTGGCCTGAATTTCCACTGTAGAAAGCTCTATCATAGATAGAGCATATGTCACAGAAGAAACAACATTCAATACAAGAGTGTTACAAACAAACATAAAAATACTTCTAGGGAAGTCAAAGAAACCAGGATACAGAGTTTTATTACTGAAAAAAAAGTACATTAAATCAGGCCAAGAAACTAGGATGAATCCACATATTAAATTAAGAAGAAATCCTTTAGTACCATAAACATCCCCAGAAGTTATCTCATGGTAGAGGAAAAAAATGTGTCCCTTTTTTGCCCTTTATTAAGTGTATGTTTGGTGCTTTAACAGATGAAGTGCAGCACTTCCTTCCCACCCACCACCCCTCACTGCCTCCATTGTCTTCTAAAATGCGGCATATTTAAAATAAGTAAACACAAAAGTTCAGTCATGAGGGAAGTTCTGTGCTAACATCACTGATGTATAGAATTCCCAGCAAAAACAGGGTAGAGTTTTGTGGCAAGAAACAAGACAATAGAAAATTAGGCTTGCTGAATTTTTTTTATGTATATAAAGCTACTACATTTTTCCTTACCTGACTTTGACACAGACCACAGTAGCAGCTAATAATTTTCCACAGCAATTTCTGCCTCTGAGATAAAAGACACAGGAACCATGTGTTTTCTTCAGAATGGCTGATGAGGGTCAATCAGCCAGCATACATTTAGTTGCCCTTTGTGTCCTCAGATAATTCAAACTACATCTATGATCTGTTACAGAATGGGGAAAATGGAATGAGAGAGTGGAGTAGCATGTGGAAATGTGTACAGACAAGAATCCAGACAGAGAGACAAGGGAAACTGAGAAAGACATGTATTGGAAGTTAAAAACCATATGTTCAAGAGAATCCAAGACAGGGATGTTGCTCTCAGAGTCAAAGCAATCTGATTTTACATGCCTAGGTTAAGTGGATTTCTTGAGTTACAATTTTTTTTCTATTTTTTTATTCTCTTCTGCATAAAATGTGGGAGGCCAACTACACTCAGGAGTCTCCTCACATCACTATGGGAAGAGAGTGATTCCCAAATATAGGAAAGTGAAGATGAGGGAATGAGACCATATAGGAGCACAGCAGGTAGGAAGAGGAAAGAGAAAACAAAGATTATATCATAACAGAGAGATCAGAGAAAGAATAATAATGATAGGAATCCACATGTATGTCTGGGACGTCCCGGGTCAAGGTATGGTAAGTGAGCCACAGAGACCTTTGTGGGGAGTTTGAGTCTTCCGACCATCTCAATCATCCAGGAGACTCTAAACTAATGGAACACGATCCAGACAAATGATCCGTGCATTCACAATGGTCAAATGCAGAATTTACACATGTCCAGTGGCTTCCAGGGAATTACAGATCACACCAAACTACATGGCTAGAGACCAAATTCTTCTTCGAATTTTCTTGTGAAAAAGAGTCTCCAGAAACTCATATGCCTGGTGGTCTAAGGAAGACTTCAGCAAGCATAAGAAGGAGCACAATGGGAGTAGATAATAGCTGGGTGAAGAGTGAGTGAGTGAAGAAACTTCACCTGCTGGAAATCAGGACTGTAAGTGACAGCCATTATTGTGATCAGAAGAGGTGATGGTGGAAACAGCAGCAGTAATGTCTGTATTATCTAAATACCTACAAGTGAGACACTGACATGCATCTAAAAGATCAGAGAAGTGAGCAGAAAGAGGAATTAAAAAGGAGAATGCTGGACTATCATGGTATTTCCCAGTTGTATTCAATTCCACCTGGCTTATAAGACCTATTCCTTGTCAGATTCAACATTATTGATTTTTTGCAAATAAATCACTGCCTAGGTCCAATTTTGCGAACAACCATGCTAAGTGTAATGGAACTGATGAATTCTCAGAAGGTGCAAAACCAGTGTAGACAGCTCTACCACAGCCCTGTTCTTTACTTTAAAGGCCAGCAGGGTGAGGATAGATAAGGTCAGACCATGTTGCCATTTCCAGTAATCTGGAAATATAGTCTGGCTCAAAGTTAAAGAGCTCTAATTTGCAATGGTGTACAGTCAGGGGGAAAAAAAAAGCAAAGGAGGAAATGTTCCAGGAGCCAATTATACCCTTGACTCACCAGTTATCCCATTTCTCATCTGGCACCCTTGATGGTTTAGTCTGGTGAGAAATTAGTGTTTGCATTGCCCCTTTAAAGATGTGGCGTGAAAGCACTTTATGAGCCATGTATATTAGTGTTCATATTTGTGTGGGTCTGTTGAGTTTTAATCAATCAGCCTTGTTTCAGAAGACTTTAAATTTTCTCTCATTAAGTATGTGTGAGTTTTGAGTGTGTGCAGGCGCATATATTTATCCCTGTCAGCATTCAGAAAATTGCATGCCCCTAGTTAACATATTGTACAGTACTACAAATTCTCATGAATATCACTTATCACAAAGGATAAGTTCATCCAATGAAATGGAACTGAAACTTTTCTCATTTTCAAACAAATTGCCTCCATTAAATACACAGATATTTACAATCTGTGCTTTTTTGTACTATGCTTGTAAAGTATAACTTTTCCACTTACCAATTCTCCTGTAGTTCCAGAGAGAGTTGCTGACAAAAAATCACTGTCAGAATTTCAGATATTAAAATAGCTCTGAAACATATTTAGTGCTGAGACACACTACCATATATTTTCATATTGTCTTTATGCAATGCCTTCGCTCTAGTGGATGATAGCGGTCGATGTTTTAGGTAATCATGTAATCACAGCAAAACTACAAAGGAAAATAAAGCAAGATTTCAAGTACTTATCCTGGCTAGACTGAAATTACCCCTCTGTCGTGTCCTATCCCACTGTAACTTAAATAACTTGTTTCACTGAAAACCAAAAAACCTCCAGCAACTCTTCTGTCCTTTTCTTTCTTCAATACTGCTTGTAACCTTTAGTTCTTTCATTCTTACTTTGGGCTACAAGGGTATAAAACCTGTAATTAACAACTTCTTTATTACCTCTGCAAGTAATTGCCGTGTATAGCCTTGAGGTACTAAGAATAAAAAATAATTTTCCTCCCCCTGCCCCTTGTATTTAACTAGCACTCCACAGTTATTATCAGGATCTTGCCAAAATTTCACCTTTCACAAGAACCTTGTGATAAAATGTAATCCCCATACAGTGACCTCTGCATGCAGCAATCAATACTTATGCTGTAATATTTCCCCTTCTTGCTGTTTCAGACCAGCCTTTGAAAAAAAAAAAAAACAGGCCAGGAAGAGATTAGATTATCAATTATCATGAAACTGTCTGCAACTTCAAAGAGCTGCAGAGCAAGGGAAACCGTAGTTTATCAGGACTGTAAGCGTCCTGCAATTATCTCTCATGTCACCCAGATGTAGAGCAGTAGTTGGGGGAATAACATGGGTCTATGGTGAGAGACTGGGCTGGTGGAAAAATTTAAAAGCAGCATTTTCTTTGGGACATGAATCATTGGTTTGGGGTCAGATATTGACAATAAGTAGGATCTTGAATGTGTTAACTACGAGCAGCTCAATCCAATATACTCATGTATCTATGCAGTGTGAGCATTTTATCAATAAGCAGACATGGGACACTTTCTTTTTCCCTGAAACTCCAATTTTTATGTAGGTCAAGAGATTGTTAATAGTGTGTCAAAGAATGATGCATTGAGAGTCAGTAAAACTGCAAGATGTTTGTTCTCAGTCATTCCCACAAGTATTAAGCCTATGGGTTTTCACAGGAAAACAGCTTCACAAGTCAAGTAAAACATAGAACTTTGGAAGCAAAACTCCAGCTACTGACATCACTTCCTGACACAATATGGCATTTTTGTTTGGTCTTGTTTTTCAGTGGGATCCATGAGGCTCCAGTTTGACCTGTGATATCTTAAGCCCAGGAACAATGGAAAATTAATGTAATGTTTATTAATACATAGAAAAACCCTGTGGGTATGCAGAGCACCAAATAAAAACAATTAAAGTAGCATGTAGTCACAAGTCTGGTTAACGTACAACTTTCTGTGTCAGGATATGATGAATGAAAGTAAGTTCATAAAGGAATTTTACTTAGTTATGTTCCAACTCACTACCCTTTTATTCCACATAATGCTTAAGCCAAATATTTACCCTTGACCATGACCAGACAAGGACAAGAAAAGTATGATCAGCAAAGCTGGACAATTTTACTAGGCATAAACAGAGCTGGTCCTTTAACATGTGTAACAAAGATAAGGAAGAGTACTACTCTTAACACAACATGCAAGAATCTCAATGCACTCCAGAGCAAAGAAGATAATATCATAAGATTTATGTATAATGGGCCTTACTGTGCCATGACATATGGTAACAGTTCTCACCTCCAAAAATGTGCACATGCGAAGAATAACAGAAGAGAGACCCTACTGGGCTGACACAGCAGAATAATAATGTTAGAAGCATTATGTTCTTGCCTCCCTTTTCTTTCTTCACAGTTGTTTCTCTATGATACAGCACCAGGTTATCTGTTGTTATTGACATTTCTGCAGGATTACTAATCACCCAAGAAGCTGAACAATGTCTAAGCTTAAACCAAACATCAGTCTATGGTTTCCTCATCCTTTTATCCAAGCAAGCCATAATGGTGGAAAGCCCTAACCTTTGCCAGAGCCAGGAAGGCTAAGACATTAAAAACTGTGTACTGAGTGGAATATCTGGATGCCTTCGACCCTTTTATTTCTTGTTAAGATATGGCTATGTACCAAATCTAGCAACATTTTACATTAAAACAAATGTTCTCAGGAGCACATCTGACAAAAATCTAGAATTTATTTTTTCTCACAAGAAACTAGAAAGAAAAAGTGAAACCATTCACTGTTAACCAGGCAATGTAGATTCCTGATGGCCCTCTGAGGACCTGCTGGGCATAGAGCACAATATTTCAAATATACAGTAAATACAGAGACTATGCCCCACTGCTTCCTAGGTATCTGGTATCTATCCTTTTACAGGTCTCTGATGGCCTGTTGGCATATGGAGAGGTCAAAGGGTTGAAAAATGACAGAAAAAAATAGGGACTCAAATTAATTTTTTTGCAGACAGTTTCATGGTCCCTCTTTCCACAGCTGTCATTTTGCCACCTGCTGGTTTTTAACGTACTTCTCTCCAAATAAAGTGGCTGTAGCTGAAAGCTAATCAGCTGATTCCTCATATGATTATAGGGATAAATCTAAACTTTGTATACACTTAGAGTCTGCTCTCCTGAGATGGTCTACATTTGGTCTGGTCTAAAAATATCAGTGGCAAGGAAGGATACCCCAACTCTGACCACTGCATGGTAAGGCCATTGAGAGATTACAGAAGGTTACAGATTTGATGTGAGCTGTTGTGAATGAGATTGGACTTTTTGGGTTGCTTGTTTTTCTTTAGATCTCACGTGTTCATATGCAGAGTAAGGTGCTTCTATGAAAAAAGTCTTTTCCTCTTGTTTGAAAATGTATTTGTCCCCTGAAACTTGTTTTATTTGCTGATGGCTGAAAGATATGCTGCATTTAAAGTAAATATATGGAGAACCATTTTTCCTTACTCAGAGATAACTTTTACTTAGGTGCACATATGTTATTTTTTATACTGAAAACAAAGCTTAAGAAATACTAAAATTTATTATATGGGCTTCCTACAGAATTGTATGACGTTGCATCAAATCGTCAATGATGTCATGGTGCCAGATGAAACAGTTTCTTAATGGAAAAAAAAGTGCAGCTAATCAGTTAAACCTATTTACAAATTGACTTGAGCAATGTCAGATTAAACTCTGAAGATTGTCAATGTTCTTTTCCCAGTGTTAACAGAAAATACACAATTATTTTATGTGCATTTCAGATGAGAAGGATGAAAAAGACCTCTTTGTAAAATGTGGTATATGATGCCTGCTATAGAAATGCAGGTCAGCCATAGTAGTGTGAGGCTTCTTTTTTCTCCAAATTTTCTAGAAGGTCCTTTCTAGAAGAAACGCACATGCATTCTTGTAATAAAATGTAATGTTATTTCCTGCCTGCAGCATTTCAGACAGTCAAGGAAATTAGTGCTTTTGTCATTTACAGCTGATCATTTTGCATGTGCTTCTCTCCCTATTTTCTCACTCAGAAGGCTGTTAAAGAGAGTGGAAAGGACACTGTGCAACCTCTGGGCAAGTCTAGCTTGCACTGTGAGATGGGCACAATCTCCACAACCACCTAACTAGTCTTTAAATGAGTCAAGAGTGAACTTCTGGGGCAAATCTTTCAATCAATGCCATGTACCTGTCTCTAATGGTGTAGAAATCTCAGAGAAATAAACTGGATTCCTTTGGGGTGAAACTGTACCAGAAACTGCACTTCCACTTCTAGGACATATCAGAGTTATTCTAAAAGAAGCCTCTACAAAATGCACATGGCATGGGTGCCAGGTCCTCAGCATCGAGTTTATTACTCCATTCACCCACTTTAAGGTGCTTCATTACTTACTAATGTAGATACAGTCATCTTCTGTGCCCAGCTTCCTGACATGCAGGAGCAGGAAAGACTGCATAATGGGACCAGTCTGGTCAACGTCACACAGTTTGCACTGCACGTGCTCATCTGAGTATAGGCACAATTAAATATAACATTTGATATAAACAACATCCCTGTGGAACAAGGACACCTTGATAGCCAAACTCTTGCTTATGTAAATGGTGAATTATAAAAACAGTGGGCTTTGGGGGTAAAAACCGTTTTGTCTGTCAAGTCTCTCTGTACAGTGTCTGGCTCAGGGAGGCCCTGATCTGTGACCTAGCCTCTACGCACAATCAAAACACAATAAAAAGATTTTGCCTGGTGTAGTGGTTTTAGCTAGGCCTCAAATTAGCAGGCCCAGAGAATATACGTGGATTGGGAGACAGCTATCACCTGATTGGGTACCCAAGGAAATATTTCATACCAGATGACGTAAACCTAAGATACGATGCAGGACTAGGAGGTGTTTTTTCTCAGTTCCACCATGGCCAAAGTACAAGTAAGACATGCTAGAGTTGTTTTGCTGTGCTGGGCCTTGCTCCTGCTGCTGCCACTACTTGCCTTTTGTTTGAGTTCAGGAAAGTAGAAATATTTTGTTGTTACTCTTTCTGTTTCTTGTTGGGTCTCTTTTGAGGTGCTTATAGATCCAGAGTGATAGAATCTGGTTTTGGTAGGAAGTATAAAATTGTTGTTACACTGAACTTGTGTAAGTGTGTGTTATATTGTAGTTTTCTCTTAATTTTCTCTTTTCTGTATAAATATATGTAGCTAGTTTAAGCATAAACTTAGTTTGAGAGGGGTTTTTTTTTCCCTTTCTCTCTTTTCTCGGTAAAGGGAGAGAGGCTTTGACTTGGTATTGAGCAGTTAGCATTTTGCCAACTCAACCCAAGACAGATAACAGTGGAGAATGCGGGCAAAATGTGTCAATGAATACAGAGAATAACGGAAACCATGAGAGACCCCTCCAAACTCCGGCATTGTCCCATCTACAGTGAGGAAGGGGTAGAAAAAAATACTAAACCTCTGTGTATGAAAAAGACCCTACAGGCAAAGATTCTAAAAGTCACAAAGAAAGGTCTTGTTCTCATTCTCATTCTCATTCTCATTCTCGTTCTCATTCTCAGTCACCTCATGCTGCACGTGGGAAAACTGGAAGCCCCAAGAGTAAGACACAGAGTGATCGTAGTTTGTTGTGAGACCTTCTGCGTAAACTAGAGGAAAATGAAGAAATGGGACAGTGAACCCACCTCTAAACTTGAAGCCCGATTGCAATAATTAAAACAGAAATTATCTAGTAAAAAAGCTGTCCACATAGTTGAGGCAAAGACTCTGAAAAAGAAACATCAATCTCCGAGATGCAAAAAAAGCAGCTCCCTCAACTCTAATGGAGGAGCCTCTGACAGAACACCGCTGAAGTCGGGTAAAGAATACTCTGACCACGAGCGACAATAGAAGGGCCCTGCCTTCCACCAGGAGGAAGAGAGAGACCAAGATGATAACCGGGTTTACTAGGCCGTGTGAGTTCGATGGCCTGGCACATCAGATCCTCAGAAATACCGAGCTTTGGTAGATACTGGTGCCCAATGTACATTAATGCCATTGGAACATGAGAGTACAGAGACTGCTTGTATTTCTGGAGTAACCAGAGAGTCTCAAAACTTATCAGTAGTAGAGGCCAACATAAGCTTGACAAAAAACCAATGGGAAAAGCATTCCACTGTGACAGGGCCAGAAGGCCCTTGCATTCTTGGCATGGACTACTTAAAAAGAGGACACTTCAAACACTCGAAAGAGTACCACTGGGCTTTTGGTGTAGCCACAGTGATTGAAGAAAAGTCCAAAGAGTTGTCTGCCCTTCCTAGCCTCTCAGAAGACCCTTATTCTGTAGAACTACTCCAAGTCAAAGATCAAGAAGTACCAATAGCCACTGCAACTGTACATAGGCGACAGTATCAGACAAACCGAGATGCTGTAATCCCCATCCATAAGATGATCAGGAAGTTAGAGAGTCAAGGGATGGTCAATAGAACACACTCACCCTTCAACAGCCCTATCTGGCCTGTACGTAAATCTGATAGAGAATAGAGACTAACTGTGGACTATCATGGTTTGAATGAAGTCACACCACCGTTAAGTGCTGCCGTGCCAGATATGCTGGATCTCCAGTATGAGCT
>VWZD01007938.1:174039-187698 GCA_013396695.1 Sakesphorus luctuosus | reverse complement strand
ATGGGGATGTTGGGCCTGTGGGCCAGGAAAGGGATGTGGAAGGATTGGGGAATTGTGGGTGTGGGTTTGTGGGGAGATGGGGACGGGCTGTGGGGCAGGAAAGGGATGTGGAAGGAGTTGGGGGGTCTGTGCATTTGGGAGGGGCTGTGGGGAAAGAAGAGGAGGGGCAGGGATTGAGATGAGTGGGCTGTGGGGCAGGAACAGGATGGAGAGGGGTTGGGGGGGCTGAGGGGATGTGACATGTGGGGCAGGAAGGAAGGATTGGGATGGGGGGGGTGGTTTTGGCTCCTGACCCGTGTCCTGGGGCTGGGAGGGACAGGATCCCTCTGCCGGGGGTGTTGGCCTGAGCTCCTGGGACACAACCCCCCTTTTTCCTGGTGCTGCAGGTGCTGATCCCTGGCTGCTTCCTGGCTGCTTCCCGAGCTCCTCCCGTGCCGTGCCGGCGGCTCCGGGGCGGCTCCCGCTCCTCCCGAGCGCTCCGCAGCCATGTCCACCTTCCGGCAGGAGAGCGTGGAGGACTTCTATGAGATGGGGGAAGAGCTGGGCAGGTGAGGGACATCCCCCCACGCTCTGGGGGGGCTTCCTGGCTGCATCCTGAGGGTTCACCAGCCGCTGGATCCCTCGTGCTGCCCCTGTGCCACCTGTGCCAGCGGCAGGGCCGGGGCTGTGCGGACAGCCAGGCACCTCTGGCAGGCAGTGATTACAAAAGGTGTTAATGAACGTTAGAGCTGCTCCTTGGGGAGCTGCAGCCGGGGCTGCGGGGCCCGGGGCTGGCGTGGCCTCGGTGCTGCTGCTGGCGCGGTGCCTGGGGAGGGAGCTGGGCTGACTCACTGCCTGCAGAGGGGTTTGATCACCCGCCGTGCAGAGGCGGCGCTGCCTGGGCATCCTCCAGCCCTGTGCCAGGGCTCCTCCTCGGCCACTCGGCAATCCTTGGGCAGCAGAAGCATTCTGGGGTGCTCAGGTGGCTTTTTTTATAAAGCAGAGCAGCTTCCAGGGGTTCCTCCAAGTTCTCTTCCCTGTGAGCTGGGCTGTGGCTGTGCTCTGGGGTGGGCTGTTGGGAGGGATGTGCTGCCCAGAGGGTGAGTCCCACCTGGGCAAAGCTGGTTCCTGCCCTTGGGGGGCTGGAGGTGGCCCCAGCTGTGATCCAGGAATGTGTAAAAGTGTAAAGGAATCTTGGGCCTCTGATTTCAGGCATTTTGCCCTCCACCTGCCTTTCCCTTTGGAGCTTTGTGGTCCCCCAGGCCCACCAGCTCTGGGATTGGCTGCTGGGATCAACCTGAGGTGTTCTGGCTGCAAAAGGGTGGCTGATGGGTGGGTATCTCCTAACCTGGGCGGTCACAGCAGCACCTGAATATCCCAGAGATGCTTGGCAGCTGCCCCATTCCTGGGAGGAATTCCTTTCCTCTATCCCAGGAAGCGCTGGGGTTTACATGCCTGCTCCAGCAGTGCCAGGGAGCAGGTGGGCACCATGGCATCCCAGTTTGTGGCAGTCTGGGGAGGAAACAGTGCCCGCAGCATCCCCATCCTCATGTATCGACCAAGCAAGGGATGAGGGAAGTCTCTGCTCCCCTCACCCCTTCCCTCATCCCACAGTGCCACATCCCTGCATGCAGCATCCCCCATCCTCATGTATTGACCAAGCATGGGATGAGGGAGGTCTCTGCTCCTCTCACCCCTCCCTCATCCCACAGCACCACATCCCCAACTCATGTATCTCCCAAGCCTGGGATGAGGGGGGTCCCTGCTCCCCTCAGCCCTCCCTCACCCCACAGCGGTCAGTTCGCCATCGTCCGCAAGTGCCGGGAGAGGAAGACGGGCCTGGAATACGCGGCCAAGTTCATCAAGAAGCGTCGGCTGTCGTCGAGTCGGCGCGGGGTGAGCCGCGAGGAGATCCAGAGGGAGGTGGACATCCTGCGTGAGATCCAGCACCCCAACATCATCACCCTGCACGACATCTTCGAGAACAAGACCGACGTGGTGCTCATCCTGGAGCTCGTGTCGGGCGGGGAGCTCTTCGACTTCCTGGCCGAGAAGGAGTCCCTGACCGAGGAGGAGGCCACCCAGTTCCTCAAGCAGATCCTGGACGGGGTGCACTACCTGCACTCCAAGCACATCGCCCACTTCGACCTGAAGGTGAGGGGCAGGGACCCCCTGCTTGGTGATGGGAGCAGGGACGAGCCCCCAGGTGAGGCCTGGGAGGTGCAGCCAACCTGTGTTCATCACTGGCAGCAGGGCTGAGCCCCCAGGTGAGGGCTGGGAGTCAGTGCTGGTGCTGGGATCTCTCCCAACTTGAGGCACATGTCCTGTCCTCTGGAACAAAGAGGCCAGGGCAGCTCCCACGGGTGGGGGTGTGGGGACAGAGCCAGCTCCTCTCCCCCCCAGCCAGAGAACATCATGCTGCTGGACAAGAACGTGCCAAACCCTCGCATCAAACTCATCGACTTCGGCATTGCCCACAAGATCGAAGCTGGGAATGAATTCAAGAATATCTTTGGGACCCCAGAGTTTGTAGGTGAGACCTGGTTGCAGCATCCTGGGGGCTCCTTAGGGCACCAGAATCTTGGATTAATCCCAGAGGGATGCCCTGGGTCAGGCTTCCTTCCCCCACAATAAGCCTATTTTCTCCCCTCTTTCTTCCTGAAGCCCCAGAAATTGTGAACTATGAACCCCTGGGGCTGGAGGCCGACATGTGGTGAGTGATTCCCCTCCTGAGCCCATCCCCTCGTGCCAGTGGATCTCCCCTTGTGCTCAAAGCGTGGGGAGAGGGCCCTGACAACTGTGGGGCTTCAGCCTCCTCTTCTCTCTCTTCCAGGAGCATTGGGGTCATCACATACATCCTGTGAGTCTCAGGGGGTCTTGGTGGNGGGGTGAGCTGAGCTGCTGTGGGGTGGGTGCTGTGGAGTGAGCTGAGCTGCCGTGGGGTGTCCCACCCCCTGTCTCTGCAGGCTGAGCGGGGCCTCCCCGTTCCTGGGGGAGACAAAGCAGGAGACTCTGACCAACATCTCTGCCGTCAACTACGACTTCGACGAGGAGTATTTCAGCAACACCAGCGAGCTGGCCAAGGACTTCATCCGCCGCCTGCTCGTCAAGGATCCCAAGTGAGGGACGGGGAGCAGAGCTGGAGGTTCCTCTGGGAGAGGGGACGGTCCCTCCTGCCTGTCCTGCTGCAAACAGGCAGCTCTCACTCTCCCGCCTGGGCCGAGGGTCGGCTCTGAATCCAAACTCTCTGCCCTGTGTCAGGCATGGGGTGAATTCTGGGATCCCCCGAGGGTGCAGCAGCTCTGGCAGGTTTGGGAGGGGTCAAGGGCAAAGTTGAGCCTCCAAGGCTCCAGACTGGGGTGCGAGCAGTGGGGCTGTGTGGTTGGACATTGGCTGGGAGGTTCCTGTGGGATCTGCTGCCTTGGGAGGCTGGTTGGGGGGCTGGATGCAGCGAGTTTGTCTGGGCTCATCCAGACCCCAAAGGTGCTCGCAGGATCTGAGCTGCTATTCCAGGGCTTTAACAGGGAAAGGGGAGCAAAACCTCTGCCCCTGCTGACAGCCCTGCTGTGTCTGCAGGAAGCGAATGAACATCGCCCAGAGCCTGGAGCACCCTTGGATTAAGGTGAGAAGTGAAAGAATTGGCACTTTTTGGGTGTCAGACGCCCTCGAGGTGGGGGTGGGTGCTGACAGCANGCCCTGTCTGTCCCACGCCATGGCTGTGCTGCCCCACAGGTGATCAAGAGGAGGAACGTCCGGAACGAGGACAGCTGCAAGAAGCCCGAGCGGCGCCGGCTGAAGACCACGCGCCTGAAGGAGTACACCATCAAGTCCCACTCCAGCATGCCCCCCAACAACACCTACATCAACTTCGAGCGCTTCTCCAAGGTCATGGAGGAGGTGGCCGCGGCCGAGGAGAGCCTGCGGGAGCTGGAGAGGAACAAGAAGTCCTTCCAGGAGGACATCGAGGCGCTGCGCTCCATCTACGAGGAGAAGGAGTCGTGGTACAAGGAGGAGAACGAGAGCATCAGCCAGGACCTGCGGCAGATCCGGCAGGAGCTGCAGAAGACGGAGGCGCTGAAGAAGCAGGCGCAGGAGGAGACCAGGAGCGTGGTGCAGGCGGCCAACGGGCTCAAGCGGCGCTACCGCAAGCTGGAGAACCACTACGAGGCGCTGGCCAAGCAGGTGGCCTCGGAGATGAAGTTTGTGGAGGAGCTGGTGTGGTCCATCGAGCAGGAGAAGCAGAGCGGCGAGGGCGACGGCAGCATCCGCTAAGCCGGGCAGCTCCGGCGCTGCCTGGGCCCCTCTGCCCGAGGAGACTCCTCCGGTCAGTGCCCCCTGCTCTGGTGGCTGTGCCCCCCTGGAGGCCCCTCCTTGCTCAGGGGGCTGGGGCTGTGCCCCCCCGGGTGTGGCCTCCTGCTTGGCTCGTGTCCCCTGTGCCCCCCAGCTCTGGGGGTTGTGCCTCCCTGGAGGCCCCTCCTCACTTGGGGGGCTGGGGCTGTGCCCCCCTGGGTGTGGCCTCCTCCTTGGCTCCTGTCCCTGTGCTCCTGCCACACCTGGGGACGCTTCTCCCCGTCCCACCCGGGTCCCCGAGCTGCCCCATGGGCAGACCCCCCTGCAGTGGCCACACGGGCCATGGACTGATCCCCCTGTGCCCTCTGCTGCCCCCGGGGTGCTGCACCACCTGCCCCCAGCCCAGCCCTCGCTCTGCCTTCGACCACAATAAAGGTCTCTGTGTAACAGGGCAGCTGCCTCGGCTCCTGCTGTGGGGAGACGGGCCAGGACATGCCCTGGGGTGGCACCTCCTCTGCTCTGCTCCCATCCCAGAGTTCCCTCTTTTGGGAGGAAAAGGACTTGCTTTACCAGCCCTAGCTCTGGCTCCCTGTGGGCATGGATGGGGGTCTAGGGGTGGGTTGTGGGGTGAGCCCCCAGCCCCTCTTGCCTGGGGCTCCAGTGGAGGTCTGGGGGGCTCAGGGAAGGTTGAGGGATGGTCTGTGGGATTTGGGATTCAGGGAAGGCCCCTGAGTGTGAGGTGAGTCCCAGGGTGTCTGTGGTGTCCCAACACTTTTCCCAAGGGATCTTCCTCTTGTGAGGCACCACCAGATCCTGTTTGGCACGAGAGTGGAGCGGGTGGGGAATAAGACCCCTGGAAGGGCTGGTGGGTTCTGCAGAGCCTGCAGTGGCTGGACTGGGGGCCCAGCACGGGCCAGACCCCTCCCATGACCCCTCCCCTCCTGGGGACAGGACCACAAGGTCCTGAACTGCCACGTTCTGCAGGGCACGTGCCAGAGCCCAGGAGGGGCTTTCCTCTGGGATCACCAGGGGCATTCCAGCTGCCCGTGGCCCCTGGTGACAGAGCCAAGATCCAGCTGAATTTGATCTGGGGAATCACCAGCCAAATGCCAGCACATGGCAGGCGTCCCCCTGGCTGGCCACGCTGTGCCCCCTCAGCTGTGGGTCAGGGGAATCTGCTGCATTTAGGATTTATTTGGTGCTGTTACATCCCCCCCAGCTCCCTGGGGGTCTGGGGGGCGGAGGGGCCATGTCCCATGTCCCTGTCCCTGTCCCTGCTGACGTCCCCACGGGTGTAGGTTTCATCCCAACCCGTGGGGCACGTGGAACCTGCTGGTAATTTAATCTGCCCTCTTTTCCGTGCCAAGGCACTTGGCTGCCCGGGGTGATGGTGTGACCAGGGCTGTCCCAGCGTCCCTGGGGTGCAGCCCCTGTGCTGGAGCAGGATCTGACCATGGTGGGTGACACCAGAGCCTGGCTGGGGGCTCGTCCCAGGGGTCTGGGGGAGACTTGGATTCTGCTGCAGCTCCACCATTGGATCCTCTGGCTCGGGGCTGCTCCGTCCCCAGAGGCAGTGGGTGAAGGGATGTATGGAAATCCTATAGCCCCGACTGTTCCTGACCCTGCAAAGTTCACATAGTGCAGAGGCTTCCTGCGTGCTCCTCGTGCCCGGGGGTTTGGTTTCACACTCCCAGAAAACCCTTGGAAGTCACAGGACATTCCCCCTGGGCAGGAGGTGCCCTGCTCTGCAGGGGGAGCAGCAGGGCATCCCATCCAGGGGGGTGCACAAAACAAGGCCAAAAGAATTCTCAAAAAGCAGAATTTGGGGTGTTTTGGTGCTGCCCCGCTCAGGGGGAGCCCCTCTGGAGGGTTTGGAGCTGCAGAAAGGGGGGAATCAGGGATTTCCCAGGGATGAACCATTGCAGGGAATGGGCAGTTGGGAGCTCCAGGGGGATAAGGAGGGGCTGAGGGAGCTGGGGAGGCCCAGCCTGGAGAAAAGGAGGCTCAGGGGGGACCTTCTGGCTCTGCAGTCCCTGCCAGGAGGGGGGAGTCGGGCTGTGCTCCAGGGCACAGGGACAGGAGCAGAGGGAATGTTGTTGTGTTTGGGAGGAGTTTCCACTGCAGGAAAGCTGAGAGACAAATTCAATCAGGCCCTCAAAAGGAGATTTAACTGGAGTTTTACTGACTGTAGGAGATGATGTCACAAATGAGTCCCTGCCTGAAGCCTGGTCTGCAGGAGCAGAGGCAGCAGAGTCTTTGTTTTCCCAGCGCAGCTCGACTTGTTCTGCTATAAAAATGCTTTTCCAACTTCTCTTTGAAATATAAAATAATTACAAAACCCCCCACCAAGGCAATCCTGTCCATGGGGTGGGAATAAGTTATCCTCAGTTTTCAATTATATACAGAAGGGACTTGCCAAAGGGCAGTGGGAGAAGAGTTTGCACAAATAAACCCTCTTCCCACTCCAAGTACTATTTACATCAGGCTGTACATGGGTCTTGCAGGGCTTCCCAGACCCTGGAAAGCAAGAGGGGACAGGGTGAGTATCCAGGGGGTTTCCAGCACAATCCCTGCTGGTCCAGCCCTCCCAGGAGGGGTTTGTTTACCTATGAGCAGTTTAAAAGCTTGTTGTGAATGTCTTCAAAGACTTGGTTGTACAGCTCATCCCTCGACTTCAGGCCATCTAAATAAACTGGGGAGAAAAGGGAGGGTCAGGCTGGAGGTTTCCATCAGGACAACATTTTGGTAGATTAGTTTTTAAGTGTTAGTTTGAAAATATTTCCTACTTTATTGACCCAAATGACAACTTGTTTTTCTATTGGAAAAACAGAAATGTCCTGAAAACAAAATGTCCTACAAAGCCCTTATTCCATTTTAAAGAATTCCTTCTTTTATTTTTCCATTTTTATCCCCTATAAGTCCTTGGAGTGTGAAGCAAAGGGAATGAGTTGTCAGCTCTAAAACTGCCCCTATTTATCCAGACAAACTGGGCCAGGATTACAACTTGGGAGTAAAAATAGCACCTCACGTCACCACAGCTGAAGTTTTCGTGAACTGAATCACCCAATTCCTTAAATTCCCAACTCCAAGGCTGAAGGACTTGTGTCTGGGGAGAACTTACCAACATCCACCCCAGAGTCCTCCATCTCCTTCCTGTGTTTCAGGTACATGGGCCAGACGTGGCCGTCGAACAGGCCGGGGGGGTCGGGCACGGTGTAATTCCGTGTGCTGGGAATGACAGCAGGGAAAGGAACATCAGGCACTGCCAGGGCACCAGCACAGCCTGCCTGGGCACCAGCACAGCCTGCCTGGGGCTCGTGGCAAGGCTCACGGGCACAGCTGCTCAGGAGCTGGAGCAGAAGAGGCTCAGGGGAACTTTCTCAGCCTCCATGACCCCCTGACAGGAGGGAGGAGCTGGGGGGGTCGGGCTCTGCTCCAGGAACAGGGACAGGAGGTGGGGGAACAGCCTCACATTGCACCAGGGGGGTTGAGACTGGAGATTAGAAGAAAACAAATCCTGGAAAGGGTTGTAAAGGATTGGGAGAGGCTGCCCAGGGCAGTGGTGGAGTCCCTGTCCCTGGAAGTGCTGAAGAACGTGTGGATGTGGCACTTGGGGACATGGACTAGTGACAAAAATGGTGGTGGTTGGACTCCACCTTAGGGGTCATTTCCAGCCTCAAAGATCCTGTGATTCCAAGTTTACCACAAGAAAGTCTCTTCCTCCACTTCTAAGCAAAGTTTTCCACTGCAAACACCAGTATATCCCATTAACTGTGGTTGCCCCATCCCTGGGAGTGTCCCAGGCCAGGCTGGACAGGGCTTGGAGCACCCTGGGCTGGTGGGAGGTGTCCCTGCCCAAGGAGATTTAAGGTCCCTTCCAAGCAGCTCATTCCATGATGAATAGCAATGCAAAGGTGTTTTCCTTCAGCAGAAGGAAGGCTCAGGTTCCCACCAAGGAACCTTCTCACCTTCTCCTCCTCTTGCACTCGTCGTAGGGCACTGCCAGGAAGTACCGGAGGTCAAACAGCTCTGTCAGAGGTCTGGGAGGGAGAGAGGAAGAACTTGGATTATCTCATTTTTAATGACACACACAAGTGTCAAATCACCCCCAAACACCACCAAAATCTCTCTGCCCCTCTGCCAAGGTGGGCATCGGGCACAGGGTGGGCTCCAGGGGCTGGCAGGGCTTTGCCAAGGTGGGCATCGGGCACAGGGTGGGCTCCAGGGGCTGGCAGGGCTTTGCCAAGGTGGGCACCGGGCACAGGGTGGGCTCCAGGGGCTGGCAGGGCTTTGCCAAGGTGGGCACCGGGCACAGGGTGGGCTCCAGGGGCTGGCAGGGCTTTGCCAAGGTGGGCACCGGGCACAGGGTGGGCTCCAGGGGCTGGCAGGGCTTTGCCAAGGTGGGCACCGGGCACAGGGTGGGCTCCAGGGGCTGGCAGGGCTTTGCCAAGGTGGGCACCGGGCACAGGGTGGGCTCCAGGGGCTGGCAGGGCTTTGCCAAGGTGGGCACCGGGCACAGGGTGGGCTCCAGGGGCTGGCAGGGCTTTGCCAAGGTGGGCACCGGGCACAGGGTGGGCTCCAGGGGCTGGCAGGGCTTTGCCAAGGTGGGCACCGGGCACAGGGTGGGCTCCAGGGGCTGGCAGGGCTTTGCCAAGGTGGGCACCGGGCACAGGGTGGGCTCCAGGGGCTGGCAGGGCTTTGCCAAGGTGGGCACCGGGCACAGGGTGGGCTCCAGGGGCTGGCAGGGCTTTGCCAAGGTGGGCACCGGGCACAGGGTGGGCTCCAGGGGCTGGCAGGGCTTT
This sequence comes from Sakesphorus luctuosus, assembly GCA_013396695.1. Classification (NCBI taxonomy): domain Eukaryota; kingdom Metazoa; phylum Chordata; class Aves; order Passeriformes; family Thamnophilidae; genus Sakesphorus; species Sakesphorus luctuosus. The sequence goes on along the minus strand of VWZD01007938.1, from coordinate 178,627 downwards.
TCCAGCCTCAGGGATTCCAGGAAGCCCCAGGTTTGGAGGTGGAATATCCCCTGTGGGCAAAGCAAAGGCTGTGGGAACAGGGCTCAGTGTACCAAGGGTGTTTTTAACCTTCAGGAGACCCCAGAGTTGCTCCCTGGGGCAGTGCCAGGAGCAGGGGGCAGTTTGCCAGCATCATCTCCCCCTGGCCATTCCTGGCAGGATGGATCCCAGGCTGCCTCCATGTCTGCCCACTTTGGGAAGCTGGGCTGGTGCTGTCCTGTCTGGTACAGCCTGTAACAGCTCCAGCTTTGCCAAGTGTCACACACAGCTCGTTCTCCTGAAAGGATTTTGTAAACAAAACTCCACTTTGGAGCCAAGAAGATTCTGTTTGTCACGTTTGTTGGGTGTGATTGGCCCAAGTTTACATATTTAGCCACTGGAATTTTTCTCTCTTCCCTGCTCATTCTGCCTCCCCTTCTTCCTGCCAAGAATTTCCCTGCTCTGTATAAAAAAGGGCAAAAAGAGGTTGATCTTTGCTCTGGTGTTCCCTTTAGACTCCTGGAATGGGTTGGGTTGGAAGGCCCTTCAAGCTCATGCAGTGCCAGGGACAGGGACACCTTCACTGGCCCAGGTGGCTCCAAGCCCTGCCCAGTCTGACCTTGAAGTTACTTCATTACTAAGCCCAGTTCAGTCAGTGTTAAACAAGGACCTGAGGGAGCTGCTCCTGAATCCCAGCAGAGATTCCAAGCACTGCTCTCTCCACTGACCTTTCCTGTGGGGATGATGGGGCAGCCTGTGCCCTGTGCCAGCTCCAACCCTGCCCTGAACCTCCCCTGGAGTTCCAAGCTGGGCCCGAAATCAGAACCTTGAGACACTCAGTAGTTCCCCTCCCTTCTCCCAGCATTTAGGGGTTCATTTTACACTTTCCAGCAAAGACTCTTTGGGGTGAGAATTCAGGGCAAGGCAGGAAATGAGTGAAAAAGGAGCTTTCAGCTGTGCCCGAGGGACCTTCCCTGGCAGAGCAGGAGAGTTCCCCAAACCTTACTTGTAATTATAGAGCAGGAAGCCTTCAATGACCAACACATGGACATCGTGGGGGGTTGGCTCTCTAGAGCCAGGGGTGACAGTCACCCCGTGGCAACGGGCAAACTTCACAGGGTTCTCCCTCCAGGCCTGCACTGTGCTCACCAGGGCCTCCATCTCCAGGGACTCCAGCACTGGGCAGGAGAGAGGGGTGGGACAAAGGGACACCATCAGACACACGGGCTGGAGGCAGGAAACACAGGAGGGACTTGGACAGACAGAGATTAACGGAGATTTACTGTTAAAGGCTTTTTAACAATTAAAAAAGGAAAGAATCCCCATCACTGATCCCACAGCAAACACTGCTCTTACCATCCCATTGTTTAAAGCCGTCCTCCCCGACTTGAATTTGATCTTGGGGCTGAAATATAGTGAGCAATAAAACATTGCTGCAAAGCCAGTGTCAGCAGCTCCCTGTGCTCCAACCACAGCCTGCCCACACACACCAGCCACTGGTCCCTGTGCACAGCAGCAGCCCCTGCCAGCCCCAGCTCTCTCCAAGCCCCAGAGCTCTGAGAGGTTTGCTTGGCTCAGTCAAAGCACCCTGGAGAAAGACTTGCTGCCTCCCTCACATGACATGGTGTTAGCAGGAAAACACTGTTTGGAAATCAATATCTAAGAATTTAAAATGCAAATCCAGTGTGAAATAGGAGTTCAAATGTACAGGTTACAAGAATAGCTGTTGGCACTCTAATAAAGGTGCAGGAGGGCACAGCAGCACCTCAGTTACAGCCTCCCCTGTGCTGTTCATGTGAGGAAGAAGTTCCAGGTGTTTATGGAGAATCAAACCCCACTTCTCCTCCAAGGGCTCCTGTGTGACCAAATCTGGGCAGGAACCTTCTGGCAAAGCTTTTCCAAAGGATTATCTTGCTCTGTTTGGCACCTGCTCCTGTGAGGGCAGGACAGACCCAGCACCTCAGGGTTCAGGGGATGTCACCCAACACCCCAAGGGAGTTCCTGCATCTCCTGGACTCCCACGGCTGGTGGGGCCCAGGGATGTTGCACTGCCATGAAATGGTGCAGAGGTTTAGGGAAATGACCCTGCACTCCCAGGCAGGAGGCAGCAAAGTCTCTGCTTTCACCTCTGCAGTATTTTCATTGGGTTCTGACATGGAGCTGTCAGAGCTCCCCTAAAAAAACCCAAACCCTTTCTGTATTTAAACCAGCACAGAGGTGCTTAAATCCTAAAGGATCATTTAGGAGCCACATTCTTACTTGAGTGAAATGAGGAAGGAAACCCCCAACCATTTGTGCAGAGCACAGTAAATAAGCTCTGACTGAAACCAGTGGTTTGACCCAAGGTTCTCTCTGCAGAGAACACTAAAAGGCTTTGTTGGGTCCAGCAATTTAAAAAATAAATATATATTTAAAAAACCACCCTATAACCAGGAAGTGTGTGGCTCCTAAGCTGTCAAAGCCGAGCATGCAGGAGCTCCCACCACTCCCAGGGACCCCCCACAGCTCCCCCTGCAGGGACACAGCAATTCCCGCTGGGGGCACGGGGCGGGGCTCGGCTTACCTTGAAGAAATCGTCCTGGTGCACCACACAGCAGTTGGGCAGCGCCTTGATGAGCCTGTTGGTCAAGGTGGTTTTGCCACCATTGGTGACACTGCAAGGATGGGGGAGACAGAGGTGGGAGAGCCAAGTTAGAACCGGGTCAGAGAACCACTGGCACCCCGGGCTGTGGTGGGACCCCCGGGCTGAAGGGGCTGAGCCCTGAGGATGCTGAGCCCATGCAGGGAACCTGAAACCTGGCCCATGGGGAGACACCCTGAGAGACCCGGGACTATGAGAGGGCCGAGGCTCTGACCAGCCCTGAGGGACCAAAACCCTGGCCCATGGAGGGACTCTGAGGGACCTGAGCCCATGGAAGAGACCTGACTCCATGGAGATGATACTCAAACCCTGGCCCATGGAGGGACCCACCCCCTGGCCCATGAAGGGACCCCGAGGGACCCACCCCCTGGCCCATGGAGGGACTCGGAGGGCCACGGGGTCTGACCAGCGCTGAGGGACCCGAACCCCGCGCGCCACGTTCGAATTTCCCGCCTCGCCGGCGCCGGCTGCCGATTGGCTGTGACGGCCCCGCGCCCCGCCCCTGATTGGCTGTGACCCCGCCCCTTCGGGAAGCAAGCGCGCGCGCGCGCGCTCGCCCCGCGCGTAACGGACACGGCGGTTCCCGCGCGCGCGCACCGGCCGCGCTGAGGGGGGAGCGGGGCCGCCATTGCTGCCATTGCCCCCTCAGGGGCCGCCATGGCTGCCGCTGCCCCCTCACAGACCCTCAGGGGCCGCCATTGCTGCTGCTGCCCCCTCAGGGACCGCCATGGCTGCCGCTGCTGCCCCCTCACAGACCCTCAGGGGCCGCCATTGCTGCTGCTGCCCCCTCAGGGACCGCCATGGCTGCCGCTGCTGCCCCCTCACAGACCCTCAGGGGCCGCCATTGCCCCCTCAGGGACCGCCACGGCCGCCACTGCCGCCCCCTTGATCCAGAGACCCCTCAAGAAAATGGATTTTATCCCTTCTCTATAAAAATCATAACGGTCTTTACTAATTTTTAATCAGACCTGTACTAATTTTGTATTTTATATGAATTTTGATTTTAGCTTGTGGCCAAGTCTGTCAGTTCCCTTAACCCTGCAGAGCTTTAGCCAAGGAGGAATTTAACGCTGGAGCTGCAGGATGAGCTTGGAGAAACGACCCAAAACCTTGTTTAGAGGCTGAGCCGTAAGAAATAAATCAAAACCTGTCTACATTAGAGGCCTGAAGCTGTAACACTGTTTAGTTAAAAGGAAATACAAAGCTACGGAGGTAAGATCAGCCCATTAGAGCTGTTAAAAGTCACCTAAAATATCCTGCTTAATTTGGGGAAGGTTTTCAGTTGTAACTCAGGATATAAACCTGGACACACAAAGTCTCGGGGAATTAAAAGCTTTTTATAAAAGCTTTTCATTCGGCACAGGATTTTCCCTCTCTCTGCCTTTAAAAATAAATTTTTTTTGGCCCTACAACCTCTAAATTTACTTGAGATTCTTTTTCCCCCTCTTCTTAATATAAAACTACAGATAAAAGTATATGCAAAAGACATAAATGTGTATACAAATACATAAAACCTGTAAGTATAAATACTAAAAGAGTATGCAAAGATATATAAAAGTGTATAAAGTGTATATAAAGTGTATAAAAAGTGTCTAAAGTTTATAAAAGTATATAAATTATATGCTGCCCTGCAGAGCTCTGTGTTGAAGCAACACCCGTCCTGTTCATCCTATACAAGTATATATAAAATATATATAAAATAGTATAAAAATATATACAAATATATATTAAAGTCTCTGTAAACTCCACATTAAAGCTTCGCCCCCCTGCAGAGCTCTCTGTGTTGAAGAAACATTCATCCTGTTAACCCTATACAAATATATGTAAAATATATAAAATATAAAAGTATATTTAAATATACATATTAAAGCATTTATAAATTACATATTAAAGCTTTTCCAGCCTGCAGAGCTCTGTGAGTTGAAGCAA
>VWZD01007938.1:148297-173944 GCA_013396695.1 Sakesphorus luctuosus | reverse complement strand
GGAAACTAAAGGGGGAAAAAAGGAAACTAAAAGGAAAAAAAGGAAACTAAAGGGGGAAAAAAAGGAAACTAAAAGGAAAAAAGGAAACTAAAAGGGAAAAAAAAGGAAACTAAAGGGAAAAAAAAGGCAACTAAAAGGAACAAAAAGGAAACCAAAAGGCCCAAAGCGCCTTTTGCAGCCGGACTCACCCCCCGATGCCCACGATGTATTTCATTGTCGCCTCCTTTGCGCGCCGAGGAAATGACACAGCTCGGAGAGGCTGAACGAGCTCCCAGCGGATCAAACAACCCCCGAGTGCCCCGTCCCGTCCCCTCCCGGCTCTGCCCCGAGGGTTTATAGCGCCTGTCCCCGCCCCTGGCACTGCCCCGTGACCGTCATGAGCCCGAGGGCACGGCCGGGGCTCAGCCGGCCCCCCCGGGGTCACATTGTCACATTGAGGGGATCAGCCAACCCCCCCAGTGTGGCATTTGGGGGGCTGAGCCAACCCCCCCGGGGTGGCATTTGGGGGGCTGAACCAACCCCTCTGGTGTGGCATTTGGGGGGCTGAGCCAACCTCAACCCCAGTGGCACTTTTTGGGGACAGTTCAGGAAACCATCACCCCAATGTCACCTTTGGGGGTTCAGCCAAGCCCCCAGTGTCACATTTTTCCTCCAAAATGGGACATCAAAGGCTTCAGCCAACCCTCACCCCAATATCACCTTTGGGGGTTCAGCCAAGCCCCCAGTGTCACCTTTGGGGGTTCAGCCAACCCTCTGATGGCCACATTTTGGAGGGAGTTCAACCCTTACACCAATGCCCCACCCTGGGGGTCCCCATCCCTGTGCCATGGCCTACCCTGGGGGTCCCCACTCTGCCCTGGCCCACCCTGGGGGTCCCCACCTCTGTGCCATATCCCACCCTGGGGGTCCCCACCCTCCCTGGCCCACCCTGGACCTGCACCTGTCCCTCTCCCTCGCGGCCCCAGCAGTGACGGCACCGGCACCAAAAATAACCTTTTGGCAGCTCCTCCTTTGCCTAAATTGGTGCCGGGGAGGTGGAAATGTCACTCCTGTCCGAGGGGGCTGTGGGGATGTCACCAGTCACGTTTCCCTCCCTGCCTCTCCCTTCCACTCCTTTATTCCCCTTTAGGGGATGATTTGGACCCAGGAGAGTCAGGAGAAGGAGTTTCTCTCTAAATGTCTCTAGGGGGAATAAAAGGGGGGAAAAAACTTCATTTAAGGGGAAACCCCCTTCATTGTAATGTTATTTCTTTATTCCTTCCAGTCAAGCTGTGTGGAGTGTGGAGAGCCCGAGCAGTGAAGCCACTTGGACCGTCCCCTTTGACCCTTGAGGAGGAACCTCTGGAACAGTTGATTTTCTGTACATAGAAAGAAAGGCCTAAAATATTGTCTGTCCAGAGAGTCTAATCCCAATATCTTTGGGCCATGCCACTCTCCTGGGTGGCACTCGGGTTTGCCAGCAGGGCTGGTGGGGGCACAGGGGGGGTTGGAGCCTTGGCAAGAGGAGGGTCAAAGGGAACAATGAGAGCTCAGAGCCCCCACATTGAGGGAGGATTTGGCTGAGCTGTTTGGGAGCAGGAATTCCACAGGAGTGTCCCACTATCTCTGCAAGGAATGTTGACACCCTGTTTCTGCTGGAAACAGGAGCAGTGAAGGACAGAAGGCACATTGTTTTGGGGGTTTGTTTTTTACTTTAATCTCACAGCTGCAAATCTCACTCCTGGAAGTGTAAAACTCATTTTCCCTGGGGTAAAATCTCCTTTTGAACCATTTATCCCAGGCCCTCAGTGCTCCTGGGGGTGTTTGTGCTTTTTCCTGAGCTTGGTTTTCAACTCCTTGTTGTGGTTTCCCCCCAGCCCTGGCCCTGCTGATCCCCAGACCCCCTGTGGGATGGTGTCCCCCCCAAAACTGGAATTCCCACATTCCCATTCCTGCTCCCTCTGGAGCTGCCCCGTGCCTGGATTTGGGGATCTCATTCCATCCCCTCCTGCCCCTTCCCTTCCCAGGGGTTTGCCCCTCACCCTCCCCACCCTCAGAAATACAATTTATGCAAATGCCAAACGTTCAGAAAGGCTTTTTTAGCCCCATTTCTCGGGGGACACCTGAAACTTCCTCTTTTTTTGGCATGTTTATCCCCAGAGCCTTTATCTGCCTGACACTTCCCTCACACAAATGCCATTCACTGAATCAAAGACAGGGAATGTTCCCTCTCCCGGGGGTATTTTTAGAATACTCATGTTGACTAAAAGGGAATATTAATCTTCTTTGTTAAAACTGAGCTAAATTTAGCAGGGGCTGGTTTAATATTCCTGGAGCCAGCAGGGCATTATTGCCCTGGCACAGTTTGGGTCTGGGTGCCCACTGACCTTTCTGCTGCAGGATGTGACTCACTGAAATTGGGTTTAAATTAAATTGGATTTAAATCCTTCAGCCATCCCAAGACACTGTCTGTGGCACCACCGAGGCTGTGCCAAGGTTCCTGTGCCAGGGACCTGCAGGAGGGACGTCAGGGCCGAGGAATGAGGGTCGTTTGCACTTGGGAATGTTGGAATTTGGGGTTATTTATTCCTTCTAAGGTGCTGTGTGAGTGGAGTGGCACCTTCTGGGGGGCTGTGGAGGTTCCCAAACCCTCCCTGGAGGAAGGTGGGTTTTATTGGAAATAAAAATGAGGGAGAGAACATCAGGAAAGCAGCACTTCTGTGGAATCTCAGAACATCCTGGGCTGGGAGGGACCCCCAGGGACCCCCAGCCCTGCCCAGACAGCCCAAGAATGCCCCTGTGTGACCCTCAGCAATGCAGCAGCTCACAGGGAGGAAATGAGGGCAGTGGGGTAAGAAAGTCAATTGGTAGAGTGTCTGAGTGGCTGGCAGCCCATCCCTGAGGCTGCCAGGGTGACATTCCCTGGGCCCCACAGGGTGACATTCCCTGGGCCCCACAGGGTGACATTCCCTGGGACTAAACTACCCCGGGGTCCCTCCCAGCTCTGGATCTTTTGATTCCATGAAAACCCTGAATGAAGGACAAGACGGGGAAGGAAACAGAGAGAATCAAAACTGATCTGAAGTGAGGACTCTGTGAGGGAGGGGGAGATGGAGCCCAAGAGCAGCAGCTCATTAGGGAAGAATTCCAGGCAGGGATGGAGAAATCCTGAGTTCTCAGCTCCCCAAACACCAGATTTAAGGTTGTTCCACTCCCCACACTGCTCTTCCCAAGCTTTTCCTCGCTGGAGCCCTTTGGAGCTGTTGATGCTCCAAGAAAGGACCTTCCTTCGAGTCCAGGAGCCTCCCTGAGGAATTTGTGTCATGGGATTGGTGTCTAGAGAGGCAAAAATGGACCAAATATGCCAGAAATGCCCCATTTGTTCTCTCTGTGGTGCCAGGTGGGCAGGGCAGTAATTCCAGGGATAAAGTTTTCAAAAGATGCCAGACATTTGCAGTGCCACTGGACAGCTGGAATGTGTCTGGGGATGTGGCACTGCATTAGCCCTGACCTGGCTGCTGCTGTAGATTAGTCAGGAACAAGGAAATAGAAGCTTTAAAAGCAACAGAATCCTGGGGTTTAACTCTCTGGTTTCTACTGCAGGAGAGGAAATGTCTGATTTTCCTCCTCACTTTTGGCCAGTGTGGATTGGACTGATGGGGGAGAGCAGAGGGAGTGGGAAAACTTGCAGGTTTTTTGGAAACTGAAGGAGGAGGAGGAGGAGGAATGAAGACATGAAACAAGTGCTGAAGGTTTTCCCACAGAGCCCAGGGGAGGAGCTGAGCTGTAAAACCTCTTGTCTCAGGGAGCTGATTGATCCAACACTCCCAAATCTTCTGGTGGATCCTCAGGTGTGTTTGACAGATTCTTCAAAATCAGCCTGAAAGGGGAATTGAGAGACAGCAGAGGGGAGTTTGCCTTTTCCTGCTGTTCAAACCCCTGGTTTGGGCTTTCCTTGGGCTCTGGAATTCCCAGCCCTCCATCCTCCCCCTGCCTATTGGAGGAACTCTCTGTCCCAGGGGGGTTCAGGAGGGGGAGGATTTCATGGGGAAGCCCTTTGGGTTGTTGGAGTTGATAAAAAGAGGCCCCAAGAGAGCAAATCATTGGAAGAGGAAAGGAAACCCCAGGATTCCTGTTTGCCTCCCATGGCAGGTGCATTCCTGGACAAATTAGCACTTTTACATGTTTGTACCAATTCTAAATGTTCCCAATAATTTCTGTGCTCTTTCCAACATCCTTAAAATTCCTTCCCAGCTTCTTCCCCATCCCAGTTCCTGCTCCATCCCAGTTCCTGCATCCCAGTTCCTGCAGGATGCTCCAGCACAGTCCCTGCCAGAACCCCCTGCTGGCTTTTTGGGGCTGGGCCCTCTCCAAAGGGCCTGTATTTGGAATTCAGGGCAGGGTTCATGGTCTGGAGCTCTGAATCATTAACCTTGAGCTGTTTGGCTGCAGCTTCGTGTACCCAAAACAATCTGAGCAAAACAAGTCAGGAACTGAAACGTTTTGGTGTTTGAACCACGACAACATCGATGTTGAAATGGGTTGAGATGATGCAAAAATCACCTGTCATTTCTCTTTTCTTTCCATTCCAGGTACAAAATCTGACTCTCCCACCTCACTGCCTGAACACTGAGTTTTCTGCAGTGGTTGTTCCATGATGGACTGGGAAACCACAACCCATCTCCAGTGAGTTGGAACGTGTTGGCTTCATCTCCTGCTCCAAATCTCTGCTCCAAACTCGGCTTTTCAGCAGCATTCCCTTGTTAATCTCCAGCCTGGTGGTTCTCAGGGGAACCTTTGGAGCTTTTCACCACGTTGGATTGTCAGACAAAAGCTCAGACATCCCCAAATGAGCCCCATTGAGCTGAGGGCTCAGTGTGTGTGTGGAAAAACAAGGAATGTTCCATCCCTTTCCCTTCCCCACTTGTGTTTTCCTCCCCTCGGGGGTGGTTCATGTCATTGATGAATCCTGAGAGATGTGTGGGCTGTAAAAGTGGATATTCCCAGCTCAGAAGCCTCAGCACTGGGTGATTCATCCCATCCCAGGGCAGGGGAATCAGCTCTTCTCCTCCACAGGGAAACCAAACTCATTGAGGCTCCTTTGGGGTGGATAAAATGGGGTGGGATGAACAGGTTAATTGGTCAGGGGAAAGGTCTAATTGTCTAATCCTGGGGTCTGTCTCTCAGGGAGGATGAGCAGCCAGGCTGGGAAAAGCCTGGGAATGTTCTGGGAATGGCTCCATGCAGGAGCCTCAGTCCCTGCAAAGGGAGGGACAGACGTGGGAGAGGAGATTCCCCCTGGGATGACAGTTCCATTCACAGCTCCTGGCACAGAGGACGTTCCTCTACTGAGGAGGTGGCAAACACTCATTTTTCACTCCCAGTGCAAACCTGAGGCCAAATGGAAATGGGTTTTTCCGGTTTGGAAGAAAAAAAATGAGCTTTTTAAAACTGTTTTCCACCCACTGTGGTGATAATTTTGTTGTTTTCTGCCTCAGAATTAGAGCTGAGGGGGAGCAAATAAAGCCCCATAAAGGCAGCAGGAAATTTGGGGGAGTTTCAGCCCAGAGAAAACGAGCCAGGGAAGTTCAATGTGTGGCTGATGGAGCCTTTCTGGAGTTTGAACTTTGATTAGAAGAATATCTGGAAAATTAACCTGAAATTCCATTGTTCTCAGACCCAGGAGCCCCAGCCTGGAAAACAGGAACACAAACACACCTGGAGCATCTGACAGTGGAGAGAAGTGAGGGAAGGGCCCAGCTCTGCCTGAGACATCCCAGGGAGAACCTGCTGGAATTTCAAAGGCTGCTGAAGGTGAAGAGTGATGCAAAACTGCAACAGAGGGAGGAATGCAAATTAATTTCAATTAAGATGCATTTCCTGAGTTGTTTCCCACTGTGAGTCCTGCAATGCCTGTTTGGGGTTAGACCTTTGTGTCCAGATTTCCAATTAATTCATTTAAATATGGCAACAACTTAATTAAACCCTCTAAATCAGCCATGCAATTCCCTGCAAATAGTTGATTATTTTTTATCATAAAAATCTATTATTAAAATGTTTTAATATTAAAATAATCAAGGGTTTATTGGAATGGTTTTTTTCCTGTTTAAATGGTTTTGAGTTGGTTTTTTGTGTGTGTGTTTGGTGTTGTGACTGAATTGTGGTTATGGTTTAATTCCCAATCAGTGTTTGGTGTTGTGATTGAATTATGGTTATGGTTTCATTCCCAATTATCTTATTAATTGGTATAAAAAATACAAGTAAACATAACGTGTGATTAAAAGACCTTCTGGAAACCCAAGGAAAGAATTTTTTCCATGACTCTTTCCTACAGCTGAGGGAATGTGGCAAAGCTCATAGTCCAGAATAGAAATTATTGCAGTAAAAAACCACTTGGAGAAGTTCATTTTACAGTGTCAGAATTTCCAGGGAGGGCTTTGAGTGCCTTTTCTTCAAGGGAACAACATCCCAACAAAACAAATTTCCATCATATTTTCCACATGGAGCCAAAGCCTAAATAAAAGCACTGAGAGAAAGGAGGGGATGCATTTTTTGCTGAAGGATCAGTCTCATTTTAATTGAATATCCACAGAGTTGATGGAATAATACAAAGCAGAAACCCAAGTACACACTGAACAGAGATCTAGGTCTGCTACCACCAACCACCTCACCACAAACACTGTAGAAAAAAGGACATTTCACACGTTTTTACAGGGTGGGTTGGGTTGGAGGGGGGAAAAATAAAACCTGGAATTGTGGTTTATTGTCGTGGTGAGCTGGAAAATTGGCTTGACCAGGAACATGCTGGATTTCTGCTGCCAGGGAAGAAGGAAATGCCAAAGAGAAAACCAAGTGCTTGGTGGGTTTAGAGCCATTTTTCTGCCCCTTTCACCTCTGTCAGGTCAGCCCCAGTTATTGCCTTCCCTGAAATCCTGGGGGGTTTTGCTCCCTGGAGCCCCACAATAAAGGATTTGTTGCCTTTAATACCTTTCCCCTGGGGGTTTCCTCATCCAGGTGTTTGCACATCTGGGAGCAAAAGAAAAACAGATGGAAAAACTGCCCTGATGTGGCTCTAAATATCCCTTCCCATCTGCCCAGGACTCTGCAAACCCTTTGGAATGGGCTCACCTGCAGCACTGCCACCAGCTGGAATTCCTTGGGATTCAAATGGCCAGTCCCAGCCGTGGCTGGTTGTCCATGGAAAGCTCCTGTGGGTGTGAGGAGGGCCTGGCACAAGGCTGAGCTCCCCCCAGCAGATGGGAGGGAATTCCTGCCTGGACTCAGCTCTGCAGGGAGGGATTTGCTCTCCCAGGCTGTGAAATGAAGCTCAGCCTTTAAATGCACAGAGAGGAAGAACAGCAGGGGTTGGGGGAGTATAAAAGAACTTTTTTCTGCAGCTAAAAGGTGATTTTCCATGGAAAAAAAAAAATCTCCTGAAGGTGAAAGCCAAGCCCAGGAACTGTTTAATCCAACACAGAGTTCAGAAGTGCAAATATTGACCCTCCAGAGGTGGATTTGGGAGGCAGAAACACGGCCTGGGGCACACTGAGGACACTGCCCAGTCCAGCAGTATTGCTAAAGGGAGGAAGTTTATTCAATTTTCAGTTTTAAACATATTTATACACATATTTACACTGCCCAAAGTCCTGGTGGGATGCACTTCTCCCAGCAATGATGCAGTTTCTCCCCTCAAAGTGGGATTGGCCACTCCAGGGCTGGAAAAGGGACACTGAAACCCCTCTGTGTTCCTATCCAAGAATTTGGGGCTTTTGGGGGACAAGGAACACCTAAAAGCACTGTCTGAAATAAGTGAATTATCTTTAATTTGTTGCATTTTTGCACTCAGCTCTCCTTTCTCCTCTGTGGGCTGCAGGTTCCTCTCTGTTGGGGACACACAAACATCCTCCATCGATCCCTCCAGGGACACAAACTCTGGGCACTCATAAAAGGCTGTTAAAAATGAAAATACAGAGCCTGCCACTCCCTCAGAAATGGGCACTGCTGGAAAAAAACTGCTTCAAAGAACTTCTGAATTGACTCTTGGTTTGAAACAGCAGATCTTGGAGGGAAACTGGTGATCTGTCCTTTTCACAGCTGCAATTCCCTTCTCCTGAAGGAATTAATTGGAGGAAATATGAAGCTTCACCTTCACATTTGCTCCTTCTGTGTTTTTTTTTCTGTCTCAAAATGTGGGCAGAGTGTCTTTGGAGGGAAAGAAAAGGATCCAAAAGCACATCCTTGTGGTGGAGCAGGAGGTTCCTGACCTTCCACATCCATGTTTGCCACACCAGCAGTGCTTTCCATCAGCTTGGGAAGGTTTCTCACTGATTTGATGCACAAAACCTTCCCAGAGTTGGGCTTTTACACTGTTATTAAATGTTTTCTTCCTTCTCTAATGTCCAACCTCCCTTGCAGTGTGGTGTTCTCTGGAAAGCTGAGGGGTTTGTCTAAATCCACAGAAAAAGCCTCCAAAGAAAAGAGGAAAATCTCCCTCCAGTGGGAGACGGGGAACCCACAGGCTCTGGGACTGTTTGCACTCAGAGTTCCAATCCACTGAATCAGCCAAGTCCTCCCTTATCTGCAGTGGGTTCTCAGTCCCTTGGGGAGATGGTGAAGGAGCTCCAGCTCTCCAGGTGGGGCTTGGAAACCCTTGGCTGCTCTTTCTGTCTCCAGACAGAAGCACAGGATGGACCTTCAGCAGGGCCAAGTCCCTTGGCACAACCACAACTCCCAAAGACCCTGCAGGGCTGCTCTTGTAGCACAGAATCCACTCCACAGGATCCCAGAGTGGTTTGGGGTGGGAAGGACCTCAAAGCTCATCCAGTGCCATGGGCAGCTCCCACCAGACCAGGCTGCTCCAACCTGGCCTTGGAATGCTTGGTCAATAATGATGATGATGATAAATAAATTGATAATGATGCTTCTGGGAGGAGCTCAGTGCTGGTTTGGTGCTTGTTGTTACCACACCAGTGGGGTGGGATGGGGAGTTTTTCCAGCCCCAGCTCCAGGGTGGGTGCTGAGGGTGCTCCATGCAAAGGGCTGGTCAGGAGATACAGCCAGGACTGAGGTGCTTGAGAACTTTAAAAAGTGTATTTGGTGCTTCTCTGTGGCATTCAGGGCAGTGAAGGTCTCACCCGGGGTGGGCTCACTCACTGAAAGGGAACAGCAGCTTTGTGTCTCCAGAGGGGCCATCCCTGTCCCCAGGAAAATCTTGCTTGGCCAGAATCCTCCTCAAAATATTCCTGAAGTGATGGAACAAGCAGGAAATTCTCCATCTGCAGGTGGCTGTGGAATCCCAGAGTGGTTGGGGTGGAAGGACCTTAAAGCCCACCCAGTGCCACCCCTGCCATGGGCAGGGACCCCTCCCACTGTCCCAGGGGGCTCCAGCCTGGCCTGGGACACTGCCAGGGACAGGGATGGAATCTGGATCTGGTGAAATAACTGCCAAAGGATTTTGGCCAGACAGTTCCTTCTTACTGTACCTTCCCTCTCCTTTCTCACAGAATCCTCCCAAAGTCCCAAAGCCAAGTCTCAGGAGTTCAGTGTCACATCCTGGACTGTCCCTGCAGCCTCCACAGGGACATTCCAGGCAGGAATGCTGATGGATGAGCCCTCAGGAGGGGAACTCCCACCACTTTAGCAGCTTGCAGGAGGTGTGGGCAGCAAGTGATTGTCCTGTGGTGTGACACCCAAAGCCACGGGTGGGAACCTTCCTGTCCATGGAGCTCCTCCCAGCCCAGACCTCTGGGGGGTGTGTGTGTCCACAAGGTGGTTCTGTGGAGGCTCCCATTCCATGTGGGACTCCTCCAGAGTTCCCAAAGTCCTCTCCACACCGGAATGGGACAAATCAGGAGAAAGCCACGGCCCTTCCTCACGGGAATGAGGTGACTGAGGAGCTGGAGATGACTTGATGGAGGCACCAAGGCTGGGGTGGAGCCAAGACCAGTGGGCACTTGGTGTGGTCAGGAAGAAACACACCCTGGCCATAGAAAGGAGGGAAAAGCTCTTTCCATTGCCTGTAGTAGTTATTCCCTGGGCTGGTGGGATGTCCTGGAGGAACTTGGAGGTGCAGCTCAAAGAAAACCTCTGGGTGCTGCCAGCAGCGAGTTAAGGTGGGGTTATAATTTAAACAAAAAATAAATCTCTCTCTGGGCTGGGGACAATGGGTTGGAGGACACTCTTAACTCCCTCCAAGGTGTGTGTCAAAGCTCTCCAGACCATTCCTGGAACACACCAGAACCTGTCCTGACACGGGCTCTTCTTGGCTTGCTTTGTTTTGTGGTGGTTTTGGTTGGTTGGTGGTTCTTCTTCTTCTTTCTCTTTTTTTTTTTAAGGTAAAATGTTTCCAAAAAGGTGAAAGAACTTTGCATCTTGGAGGCAGAGAGGAGTCAGGCTCCAGGATCTCACAGGACTTGGGATAAGATGGTGACAAGGTCTTGTCCCAGAAGGTGCTGCCAGGCTGTCGTTCCACCCCGTCCATCCTTCCATCCATCCTTCCATCCATGCCCTGCTTCCATTCAGGACATACTGGGGAGGAACAGAGAGACAAGAGGGATTTTTAGGAAGCAAATGGAGGTATAAATTTTTATTGTTCCCACTATGCCAAAAAATATGAGTAAATTTGGGTGGAACTGTTGGGGGCAAAGATGGTGCCATTGGTGTTTTAATGGGCACAGGGACCTCTTGGGTGGCACGAGGTGAAGGATCCCTGGCCTGGCCCAGGCTTGGCTCTCCTGTCCATGGATTACCAATGCCATGGAATGTGTCACAGAGACAAACAAGAGGGAGGTCCAGCTCAAACCTGGTCTCTTGGTCCTCTCCTGGGGGCTCAGGCCTGCTGGGGAGAGAAGCAGCACAACAGTCAGTGAATGTCCTGCACAAACCAACCCCTCTCCTTGTCCCTGTTCTTTCTTGGGACAATTCAGTCTCATCCTTGGCAGTTGTCATCAAAGCTCCCCTTTCTTTGTTCCCAATCCCTGGGGCTGTTCCCATCCCCAATTCCTTTGGGGTATTTCCAATCCCTGGGGGTGTTCCCACCCCAATCCCTTGGGGTATTCCCAATCCCTGGGGCTGTTCCCAATCCCTGGGGGTGTTCCCACCCCAATCCCTGGGGGTGTTCCCAGTCCCTGTGAGCTGAGTTGTGAGTGAGGGATAAATGAAGGAGAGTCTTTACCTTTCCCTCTCAGCCATGTCTTGTTTCTCTTCTGCCCTGTAAGCACAAATCCCATTTGAAATCCCATCCCCCAGAGGTGAACAGAGGGAAGGAGGGGACAATCCTCCTTGTGGGGTGACAGATGGACCTTGGAGGGGTCAGCAAGGACTGGTGGCTTCCAGTGCCTGTGACAGCCAGCCCTGGTGGCCCTTGGAGCTGGGCAGGACAGCTCAGTGCCCCCAAAGCTGCCTCACCAGCCCCAGGAGATGTTGCAGCCCCTCTGCTGACCCAGGGGGTCTTCCCTCCCTCCTTCCCTGCCTCTTGCTCTGCCTGGAGTTATCCCTGTTTGGGGCCAGCTCTTCAAACAGCACTTCTGACCCAAACCACCAGTGCTGGAGCAGGTCTGGAACAGGGAACTAAACCAAGTGCACACTCCAGTCCCTCCTCATGCCACTCCAGCAGGTGAAGTGGCTTTGAAAGTAAACACAGGAGCTCATTTAGGGGCAGATTTTCTGCTCAGAGAGGGAGGATGTGCCTGTTTTATGCAGAGAGGGGTGTCTGGTGACCTTTGTAGCACAGACAGTGTGATGGGGATGTGTGGGGTTCAGTGGATAAATGGCCTTTTAATCTATGAATAAATAACCTTTTAATCAAGCTTCTCCCTCCTCCAGCTTTTGCTTAATTGGAGGAAATCAGTAGGAAATCAGTGCAGGATCTCAGGGTGGGAGAACATGGAATTCACTGGTTACAACACAAACAGTGCTGAGGGAAAACAAAACCATCCCAAGGACATGCCCCCACCCTCCACTCCACTCCCCAGAAACCAACTGTACCTTTCTTTTCTGGCCTTGATCCTCTCCTCCTCATACCTGCAACAAAGAGTTTGGTCTTTAGTACTTTCCCAGCCAGGACTGCTCTCAGGGCTCCTCCCTGGCACTGGCAGGAACAAGGCAAGGTTTGCCCTGGGCTCTGTGGTGCCAGTCTGTGGATTTGGACTCCACACAAGGCAGGATGGGTGTCCTGCACCTCCTCAGAGCCACCCCAGGGCCCCTCTGGCACTCACTGGAGGACACAGTCTGGAATCTGCACGTGCTCCATGGGGATGAGTTGCTCCAGCTCCTCCAGGGTGTGGACATATTGGATCTTATTGATAAACTTCACACTGGCAGAGAGAGAGACAGACACCCTGAGGCCTTGCTTTGGGTTTTCCTGCTGGAAGTTCTGCATTTCTGTACCCACCCTCTCCATGCCATGGGCAGGGCACTGGAAACTGTGGGGAGATGCCACGTTACTGCACCTCCCAAACCCACGGGAGGGAACAAGGACCACCACTCCTGCACTGCCCAGCACATCATCCTGCCCCACCCTCTGGCACAAACTGCTCTGGATCCAGACCACCCCAGTGTCTCCTAAAACCACCCCAGTGTCTCCTAAAACCACCCCTGGAGTCGTCCTTGGAAGCATCAGAGAGACAAAGGACAAACAGCCCCACCTTGGTCACTCCTGGCTAAAGATGAGCTTCAAATTTGATCTGCGAGATTAAATCCCAGAGAACATCATGGAGCTGTGCCAGGGGGTTGGGATGGAGCTCAGGGAAAGGCCCTTCCCCCAGAGGTGGTGGGCACTGACCAGGCTCCCCAGGGCAGTGGGCACAGCCCCGAGGCTGCCAGAGCTCCAGGAGGGTTTGGATGATCCTCTCAGGGGTGTCTGTGCAGGGCCAGGGTTGGACTGATGAGCCTTGGGGGTCCCTTCCAGCTCAGGATATTCCAGGATTCCAGGATTCCAAACTTCCAGCCCAAACCCAGCCAGGTTTGGGCAGGTTCTGCTCACCTGATGAAGGGCCTGGAAATGGCCAACACCGTCCGGATGAACCACGACGGGTGCACAATGATCAGAGCCTTGAGGTTCTTCCGGAGCCTGGGGAGGAGTCAGGCACAGAGTCAGAAATCTGGGACAGAGGAAGGAATGACACACTCTGGGGAGTGAGGGAGCAGTGGGAGAGATGTGAGGGTGGGCAGGGCCTGGCACAGGTTGGGCAGAGAGGCTGTGGCTGCCCCAGCCCTGGGAGTGCCTAAGGCCAGGCTGGAGCCCCCTGGGACAGTGGGAGGGGTCCCTGCCCATGGCAGGGGGGGCACTGGAGGGGCTTTGGGGTCCTTCCAACCGAAACCAGCCTGGATTCTGTGTGGGAAGAGGCCCAGGAAGAAGGAAGAGGCCACGTCAGTGGGGTCTCACCTCCTGTCAATCATCTGGTAGCACTTCTTGAGCCAGCCCAGCCCTGGCATCCTCCTCCTGGGTGTCGCCCCGTTCAGGTACACGATCATGTAGTCCTCGGCCACCAGCAGCTCCAGGCTGCTGATCACGTACCTGGTGGGGAGCAGGAGGCACAGGGGGCTGGAGAAACCTCCTGGAGGGTTCCTCAGGTCCCTCTGCCTCACCCTGAAACGCCTCCAGACCCTTTCTGGGCACACCCTGGCACAGGGTTAGATTCTCCTGCCCTGAGGGACATCCCAGCTCCATTGTCTCCTCCCAGCTGCTGAGCATCCCTCCCACACTCCAGCCTGGCTGGGAGTTCATCAGTGGCACAATTAACCAGGAATGTCTGAAAGCTTCCCCGGCCTGGCTGGGAGTCCATCAAGCTTCACTCATTGGGCTCCCCAGACGCTGCCTCCCGTCTGCAGCTGCACTCTGGGTACCTTTGGCCTCGATTCAAGCTATTCCCAGCTGATGTCTCTGCTGCCAGGAATCCAGGGAAACTCTGGAGCTGCTTCCCTCAGCCCCCTGTCCCTCCCAGCCACTTACAGGAAGAGGTTTTCCATGATGTAGTGGTAATCAGCCAGGTTGCTGTCCGGGAGGTAACAGGCAGCAAAGACAATGATGGCATTGAGACCTTCTCCGTAGTATCCTGGGAAAGAAAACCACAGGCAACATCAGGGATGTTTCCCAGGGAAAGGTGGAAGAGCTGAGGGAGAAAGAGCAGCAAAGTTGTGTTGTTGGATTTGGGGTTTGTGTCTCTGTCCAGCTTCAGGTGAGCTTTGGTTTAAGGTGAGTTCTGTCCCTTTTTGGAACTCCCTCACTCTGAGGTTCCCTCTTGGTTTGGGGTTCAGGGAAGGAATTTGGGGGTGTCAGAGCTGAGAGCTGGGTGGTTCCTTGGCTTTGTTGGATTTTGGAGATAGCACTGACTGTGGATGGCTCAGCCTTTGCTGGAGCGGGAGGAGTTCAACACCCCCAGGCCCTTCAGCACTGCCCACACCAGCCCTGAGGGTCAGGAACAGCCTCTCTTAATTCAGACCTCTCTGCAGTGACCACATGTTTAGACTCTTTTTGGATCCTGCACATTTTAAGCACATCTGGGCACTCCTGAGCTTCTCACCACGCAGTGGCACAGCACAAACAACAACTTCTTCCCCCAAACAGGCCCTGGAATGCTTGGAGGAGATGCCCTGGGGCAGGAGCTCGCTCACCTCCGTGGGTCACCACCCTCATGTAGGGTTTGATCATCTGCAGGTCGATCCTGTGCTCCTGCTCCCCGATGATGACGGTTCTCCAGAGCCGCCCGTTGGTGGCACTGCCATCCTCCGTGCCCCCGTCCCCAAACAGGTCTGCACTGTCCCCAGGCATGTTCTTGGCCGTGGCCACGGGAGTGTCATCTGGAAAAGGGGCAGATCTGCCTTTCATACGGTGCAGGGAGAGGCTTTGGAGACAACAACCCCAGGGGTGATGCTCAGGTCGGGTTTCACCTGCAGCTTTGATCTGTGCCACTTTGTGGCTCTTAATAATCCTGTTCTATTGCCCAAATACTACAGGAATAAGCTGAAAATCTCCCTCTGCTTCTCAGTCCTCAGTTGCTGATGGTGAATTGTGCCAACAGTCACGAAAATGAGGCTAAAAACCACCCCAACCCCTGCAAAATTCACCCCGACCCAGCCCTTTACCTTCCCATTCCAGCTCGTTCCCATTCCCCAGGAATTCCAGGGAATCTGTCTCATCAGGTGTTTCAATGTCATCCACATTAATGTCCAGGTCATCTGGAGTGTCCAGGAAGTCATCAGAGAGAATGGAGCCTTCACTCTGGTCCAGGGAAATGTTGATCTCAGGAGCCACCAGTGTCTTCCGCTTCCGGTGGGCCCCGTTAAAGTTCAAAGTGTTTGGGGGAGCTGCAGTTGAAAGGAAAACAACTGACAGGTTGTCCTGCTCCTGGATCCACAGTGCAAGACATGGAGCTTGCTCAGGGGCAGCCCAGGTCATGGGCTGGCTGCTGGCTCGGGCACTGGGAGGCACTGGGAGGCACTGGGAGCCTGTGGGAAGTGCCCCCACTTCTGCCATCCCTATTTGCTCCCCCAGCTCTGGGGAATGATCAGCAAATTCCAACCTCTGCTGCTTTCCTTTCCCCCACAGGATTTTTTGGGGACCATCCAAGGGAAGTGCCTTCCTCCCTCACCTCAAGCTGCCACCCCCTTTGCCTGGTTTTCCTCTGGATGCTGCAGAAGGCAGGCTGGTACTTACAGGAGGTGTTCTCATCCTCTGTGGGGCTTCCCAGGGACTCCATCCCTGTCTCTTCTGGGAGAGGTCTGCAGGACATGGAGGGAAAACACAGCAGAGGGCAGGAGATGTTTAGCAAACAGTCCCTCTGTGGCAGACAAGGAGGAATGGGGACACCAGGAATCCCCCCAGCCCCAGGTGTCCTCTGCCCTTTTCCCACCCAGCTCAGCCTGAGGGATTCCCTCGGGGAATTTGCCCCAGAGCAGCCCAGCTTTCCTCTTGGAGTGCTCTGCAAGCCCCGGGAACCCCCAAACCACCCCAGCACTGACACCCTCAGCCAGCCAAGAGGCTGCAAAATGCAGCCAGGGACAAGCGTCACCTTCTCAGATCTGTTTAAAAGGCTCCTCATTTGTGGAGGCTCCTCCTCCCCAGGGGGAAGGGCTCACACCTCCAGCTGGAAGATCCTGGTGCTGGCACAGCCCCGGGATGGCACAGGGTGATGAAGGCAGGAGGTTCAGGGGTGAGGATGGGCTGGGAGGAGGCCGATGCGCTGCAGCCACCCAGGGGCAGGTGATGCCCAGACACAGCCCAGCTGTGCCCTGCAAAGGCTCCTCTTCCTGCTGCCACCACACCAGAGCCACCAGGCAAATTAAACGCCATAAATATGCAGATTAAGGGCTAATCCCCTGCTCGCTGCCTATTGTATATTTATGATGGCTGAGGAGCTGAGCACAGGCACGTGTTCCTGGAGCAGCCCCGGGGGCTGTCGCGATGGTCCTGAGCGCTCAGAAAGGCCCCTCTGTCCCTGCCGCTCCTCCTCCCCTTTCGCTGTCGCTCCCACCGGGCCAAGGGGTTGTTTATCCACGCCTGGCACGATTCGGTGCCAGAGCATCCGAACGGGAAGGGGAGGGCACTGAGGACGTGCTGCATCCCCGCGGCCGCTCTGCCATCCCGGCATTCCCGGCAGGATGGCGCCTCGCGAGCCAAAAGGCGAAGGAAAAGCCTCCCTTACCTTCCCAAAGGCTGCTCCGACACCAACTCCCCCTTCCCCTCCGCGGGCACCTCCCGATGCCAGTTTGCCTAAGGGGGGGCTGGCACCATTTCGCTGGTCCCGGTCCCTGCACAAGCCCCTTCTCCGAGGCCACAGCGGTCCGTGCTCCGGGACCGCGGGCTGCGGGATGCAGGATGGGGGGCGCGGGATGTGGAATGAGGGATGCGGGATGCGGGCTGTGGGACCGCGGGCTGCGGGATGCAGGATGGGGGGCTCGGGATGTAGGATATGAGATCCAGAATGAGGGATGCGGGACGCGGGATGCGGAATGAGGGATGTGGGATGCGGGATGCGGAATGAGGGATGCGGAATGAGGGATGAGGGATGCGGGATGTGGGACCGCGGGCTGCGGGCTCGGGCTGCAGTGAGCATGCTCCCGCTACGGCATCATCCCCACGCTCCAGCCGAGACCCCGCGGCTGGAATGACCCCCCCGGAGCAGCGGGAGGGACAGACGGTCCCTCCCTCTCGGCTCCCTCAGGACGGGCCGTTCCACCCGCCGGGCACGAGCCGCTCCCGCACTCAGCTTTCCGGGGACGGGTGGAATGTCGCCCCGTGTCCTCAATGAGCAGCCAAATCCCGTTTTCCCAGCCCAGATCTTTGTCTAGGATGTGGCTTTTATTTTTTTTTCCGTGGCAAGATTGGCTAATCCCAGCCAGGCAAAAATAGCTCTGCAGCAAATCAGCTGCTGGAGAGCTGCTGTCCCACATGCAGCAGCTTCTGCCCTATTATCTCTGCGCTTCCAGGGGGGGAAATGGTAATTTATTTATTTTTATTCCAGCTGGAGCCCAGCTGGCCTTGCCTTGGCTGCCAGGGGGCTGCTCAGGCTCACTTGCATCGCTGCTGATCCAGTCCCTCTGCAGAGCCTGGGGGTGTGTCCTGGCACCGACCTGCTGCCCAGCCACGGGCACGGCCCTTTGCCTCTCCCAGGTTTGCTTCCCAAGGCAGGAGGGATGACACCCCCGGCTGGTGCTGTGGGCTCTGCAGGGGAGATGCCCCTGGAAGGCTTGGCTGGCAGAGGGCAGTTTGTTGCTGGCATGGGAGGTGTGGGACAGGGCTGAGTTGGCACCGGGATGTGCAGGAGCTACAGCAGCTTTATCCCAGATTTTCTAGGGAGCTTTGGGGCAATGTTTTCCTTCCTGTGCCTCACTTTTCTTTCTGTCCTTCTCTGAGCCACCTGAGCTGATGGAAGATGTCCCTGCCCATGGCAGGGGGTGGGATGGGATGAGCTTCAAGGTCCCTTCCAACCCAACCCATTCCACAATTCCTCTCTGAACCTCCATTTCCTTTTCAAACCTCTCTCTCCTTTCTGCTCCATTCAAACCCTGCTAGCACAGCACTCCAGGAGACCCTGAGCCTGGCAAACATCCATGAACCCACAGCTCTGCTCTCAGGGGGAAATCAAACCCACCTTGGAAACCCCCGGGCTTGGCCGTGCCCACTGCAGGCACCGGCGGAAGGACAAGTGGGCAGGAACACAGAGGGGCTCAGAGCAGGGATGCAGCTGGAGCTGGTCTGAACAGAGCCAGGCTCATGCCAGGGCTGGCATGAACAGAGCCAGGTTTATCCAAGTGCTGGGATGAACAGAGCCAGGCTCATCCCAGGGCTGGGGAGAACAGGAGCCTCTTTCTTGGTGGGCAGGGGCTGTACGTGCCCACGGCACACATGGCACAGTGTCTGGCAATACTGGGGCTCTGTGCCCTGCCAGGGGGATTGGATGCAGCTGGACATGGGGGGGACAGGCCTTGGAAGCCCCTCGAGGCTGCAGGAAGGGCTGGGAGTGGCCACGCTCCGTGTGCTCAGTGGGATTTAGAGCTGGATCCCAGAATAGTTGGACTTGGAAGGGACCACTGGAGGTCACCCAGTCCAACCCCCTCCCCAGGCAGGGTCACCAGGTGGGTGGCATTCCAGGTGGGTTTGGGATGTCTCCAGAGAGGGAGAGACCACTCCCTCCCTGTGCAGCCTGGATTTGGGAGACAGTGCTGGGAGTGGGGGGGTGGGGTCTCCCTCAAGGAGCTCACAGGGATGTTTTTCGGCACCTCTGCACAGTCAGTGAAGTTTGTGAAGGTGGAAGGTGCCACTTTGGCACCTTCTGTCACCCACACGTCATTTCCTACAGGGCTGGCACCCATTTGGATTCATTGCATCCCAATGACTCTGCTTTCCGTGGAAAATTCCTGGCAAAGCAGCACTGCCCTGTGTGGGGAGATACTGCCTGATTCAGAGGCTGGGGAGGAGTCCTTCCATCCCTCCCTCCATCGATCCTTCCATCCATCCATCCATCCATCCATCCATCCATCCCTCCATCCATCCATCCATCCCTCCCTCCATCCATCCATCCATCCATCCATCCATCCATCCCTCCCTCCATCCATCCATCCATCCATCCATCCACCCATCCCTCCATCCTTCCATCCATCCATCCATCCATCCATCCATCCATCCCTCCCTCCCTCCATCCATCCATCCATCCATCCATCCATCCATCCATCCATCCATCCATCCATCCATCCCTGTAGCATCCCCATATCCCTGTTAACCTCCCTGTCCTTCACACTCAGCTCCTTCCCCTCCTTGCCATGCTCACAGAGCGTTCCCAAAAGCATCCCCAAACTTTTTGGAAGCACTCCCCAAACTCCATTCTCTGGCCAAATCTCCCTTTTGGAGTTCACCCTCCAGTTCCCTCTGGAGCCTTGGGAAGGACCCACACCCTCCCTGCCCTGACACTTCTCACAGGAAGAAATAAAACTCTCCCTGGTTTTCCTTTGTTTTGCAGGGAACAAACCTGGGGAAATCCTCGTCTTGCCACTCCTCCTTCACATCCACGTTCTCCATCCTCAGCGTGGCCTCCGTGGTTCCCATGGTGCTCAGGAAGCGCTGGAGGCAGCAGCTCCCTCAGGGCAGAGCTCAGGCTGCAAGGTGAGGGCACAGAGGTTGGCATGGAGCACCCTGACCCACCCTCCGTGGAGGAGCAATGGGAGAGCTGCTTGTTTGGAAGAAGGAGCAAACCATGGGATTTTGTGGCTGAATGACACGTTTTGGCCCAGGAAGGGGAGGTGAGGTTGGCCCTGGATCAAAGCCGTGGGTGTTTCTCAGCTCTGAGTGGATCCCAGCTCACCCCCCTGTGGATCAGCCCTGCCTGGGCTCATATCCATGTGTTTGCCCCTTGGGGCTTCTCTTTCATTCCCAGTCTCAGCAGAAGCACCTCTGAGGTGACCAGGAGGGGAGAGCAGGGTGAGCTCCTCCCAGGCTGCTTTGGAAGCAGATTCCATGTTTCCATGAAGTTCCTGGCTCTGGTTCTCCAGGGAGACTCCAAACCCTGCTGCCTGCTCTGTGCTCCACCCCTGTATGTCCCTGCTCCCAAACAGACCTGGAGGAGGATGCTGAGTGTCCTTCCACACCCCTGAGGGATCCACATCGCTGCCTTGCACTCAGGAAAGCCAAACCAGACCCCCAAAAGCTGGAGCAGCTCAGCTGGAGGCAGGATGGGGGGGTGTTCCCAGCCTGGGCCTGTTCCTGCACTGGTAGGAGCAGGTTGAGATCCAGGAGTCCTGGCTGTCACCCACACTGACACCCCGGGGGCACCAGGGGCCCTGAAAACCACATGGAGAGAGTCCTGTGTGGATGGGGCTGCTCTGTGTGTCCCCCAGGGCAGGGCAGGGCAGGGCAGGGCAGGGCAGGGCAGGGCAGGGAGGGCAGCACTGGACAGAGCCTGAGCATTGCTGGGAGGCTCCTGCAGAGCCAGAGCTTTCCCTGCCTCCCTTGGAGCCTGGGGATGACGTGCAGGAGGGAAAGCTCCGTGAATGTGCTAGAAAGGAGTGAGGCCTGAGCAAATCCAGCATCCCTCTGTATTCCAGGCACTGGGAGCAGCCAAAAGAGCTGCTGTCAGCACTGCAGGGCTGGATCTGCCCCAATCCCTGCTGCATTCTGCCCCCAGCCCACACTGGGCACGGTCCCACCTCTCCCCATTTCCATTTCCCTAAAGACAGAATAGACACTTGGGGGTTCAGAGAGATGCCACCTTCCCCCTCCCTCCCTGGCAGCTGCTTTCTGCCAACCCCGGGGGCATCATGGAGGGAGGAGGAAAGGAAAGACAGCGATGCCAGCCCCGAGTTGGAGGATTTTCGCGATGCCAGCCCCGGGCTGGAGGATTTCCGCGGCGCCCGACCCCGCCCTGGCACTCACCTCTGCTGGTGCTCAGCGAGGAACAAAGGTGGTCCTGCGGGTCCCCCAGCTCGGCATTCCTCCCGCCGGCCGCCGCTCAGGAGCTGCAGCCCCCGGCTCGGGATGCGGATGGAAGGGGGCGATGCAGCCAGGTCGGCTTTTCCCGCAGCATCCGCCGCTTTGTGGTTTGGTTGGCGGCAGGGATGGATGGATGGATGGATGGATGGATGGATGGATGGATGGATGGATGGATGGATGGAGGGCAGTTATTTGTGTTCTCCCATGGCTGCTGCTTCCTCCGCCGCCTTCTTCCCTCCTTCCCTCCCTCCCCTCCAAGGTATTTTATTCCGCTTTTCCGCCCGCAGCTGGCTAAGCCTCGGCTGCCCTAGGGCAGCTTTTGTGTGTGCGGGTGGCGGGGGGGACCGGGCGTGGGGTCCGGAGGAGGGGTGGGCACAGCCCCCAGGGCACCCCCTGCTCCTCCAATGGGCTGCGGGCACCGCGCGCTCCCCGCACCTTCCTCCGGATGGGAGATGCTGCCAGGGCTGAGCACGCCCGCTCCTTGCGGCGTTCAGTGGGAGACAGGGATGCCCATCATGCCGGGCCGGAGGAGGGGTGGGAGGGGCACGGGCGGGGAGGGATTTCAGTGCAGGGCATCGCTCCCGGAGACAGTGAGAGGTGGCCTCGGCGTGCTGCGGGGTGCGGGATTCAATGGCTGTGCCCAAAGTGGGCACTGGGCTGGGGGCTGCACAGACAGAGCGGACAGAAGGTCCTGCTCGATCCAGGAGGGTGAATCCCTGCCCTCAGGGTGCCCATAACTGCACCCACAACCCCAGCCCGTGGCTGTGCCTTGGCACAGCTAAAGGGGACTGAGGGCACCGGGATCTTCACCTGCCCCACACTGGGCTGGCACAGGGGCAGCCAGGGAGGGTCGGGCTCTGCTCCAGGGAACAGGGACAGGAGAGGGAACAGCCTCAGGTTGCACCAGGAGAGGTTCAGGGTGGGTATCAGGGAACAGTTTTGCACTGAAAGGGTTGCCTTCAATAATCCACAAAAGGAGAATGTCCTGTGGAGGCCAACTGGGAGAGCTGGGGGGGTCACTTTGGGAAGAGAAGGTTCTGGAGACACCTGAGAGCCCCTTCCAGAGCCCAGAGGGGCTCCAGGAGAGCTGGAGAGGGACTGGGGACAAGGGATGGAGGGACAGGACACAGGGAATGGCTTCCCACTGCCAGAGGGCAGGGATAGGTGGGATTTTGGGAAGGAATTCCTGGCTGGGAGGGTGGGCAGGCCCTGGCACAGGTGCCCAGAGCAGCTGTGGCTGCCCCAGCCCTGGGAGTGTCCAAGGCCAGGCTGGAGCCCCCTGGGACAGTGGGAGGGGTCCCTGCCCATGGCAGAGACTTGATGAGCTTTAAGGTCCTCCCAACCCAAACTATCCTGGGAATCTCTGTCCGACAGAAGATCGGCGGGGACAGGAAACACCGGGATTTCTGTAGCACGTGATGGCTCCAAGGTGGAGTGTCTGCATTTCCCCTTCATTTCACATGAAATACGTTCTTTGAGCAGCCCGAGCCTGACATGGCAGCGCAGGGATGGGATGTGAATGCCACCTGCTGGCTGCTGTGCCAGGCCTGGCGCAGGTGCTCCCTGTCCCAGCTCCATCCATCCATCCATCCATCCATCCATCCATCCATCCATCCATCCATCCATCCATCCGACCCGGCAGGATGAGCTCGCTCTGCTCTCCAGGGAAAACGCCCTTGTGGGGTCTGCGTTTGCCTGAGGGATCCTGGGCTGGTCCCGGGGGGTCTCCCAGCGCTGCAGTTCCTCTGGGAATGCCGTGCTGAGCCCAACTCCGGCAGGGTCCTGCCCCCCTGGAGGAGGCAACAGCCAGGCTGGGGCCCTTCCTGGTGCTGGGGGTTCTCCCAAGCAGCTTGTCCAGTCTCTCCTCCCATCTCCCACCTCTTTCACCCGGAATAACATGTTTGATGTTACCTGACGGTGTGTTTGCCCAGTCTGGGAGCCAAATACCCCCACGAGGGGGACAATGTGACACTTTTGGGAAGCCCTTGCCTTGTCTCATGAACCTCCTTTGCTTTCCCTGGATTCGAGGCTCATTTTCAGGGCACTCCTCAACGCTGCGGGTCACAGCGACCCAGATCCCTCCCAGAATTCCATCCCCACTCGGACGAACCTGGGATGGGAATCACGGCCTTGTCCAGATGTTTTTGTGGCTGCAGCAAATCCAGCTGTTCCCTCGGGAGGGCGGGGGATGCGCCGGGCGATGCTCGGCTCGGGCTCCAGAGGTCCCCGCGCACCAGGACATGGAAGGAAGGAGATTCCCGGGGATTTCTCCAAGGAATGGGAAGTTCCCCCCCAGCCTGATGGCTCTTAAAGCCGATATTAGAGGATCGCAGAATTGTTTGGGGTGGGAGGGATCTCAAAGCCCACCCAGTGCCACCCCTGCCAAGGGCAGGGACACCTCCCACTGTCCCAGGGGGCTCCAGCCTGGCCTTGGACACTCCCAGGGCTGGGGCAGCCACAGCTGCTCTGGGCACCTGTGCCAGGGCCTGCCCACCCTCCCAGCCAGGAATTCCTTCCCAATATCCCACCTATCCCTGCCCTCTGGCAGTGGGAAGCCATTCCCCGTGTCCTGTCCCTCCATCCCTTGTCCCCAGTCCCCCCCCAGCTCTCCCGGAGCCCCTTTGGGCTCTGGAAGGGGCTATAAAGTCTCTTCTCCAGGTGACCCCCCCACTCTCCCAGCCTGGTTCCAGCCCAGAGGGGCTCCAGCCCTTGGAGCATCTCCATGGCTCCCTCTGGACTCTCCAGCAGCTCCAAGTCCTTCTGCTGTTGAGGATCTCCAGGGCTGGAGCAGCTCTGCAGGTGGGGCTCACCTGAGAGGGGCAGAATCCCCCCCTCCCTGCTGTGGGATGAGCCCAGGCCAGGGATGGATTTCTGGGATGGGAGCCCTGGATCTGACACCTGCCCTTGGTGACCCTCAGGATGTTCCCCTGGACCTCCTTCTCCAGCTTGTCCAGGTCAGGGCTTGATCATCTCCAAGGATGGAGACTCCACAGCCACCCTGTGCACAATCTGCTCCAGAACTTGGTCACCTTTAAGTAAAAAAAAAAAATAAAAAATCCCAAATTTCTCCTCTATTTGAAGGGAATTTCTCCATCCCCACTCGTGCCCTTCCCTTGCCCACCCTCAGGGCCCCCTGGGAAGGGTCTGGCTCCCATCACTGGAGGGGTGGAATTAAGATGAAACATTTGTTTGTAGGGAAAATAAAAGTTATTTTGGTCCCTTTGAAATT
Organism: Sakesphorus luctuosus; assembly: GCA_013396695.1. NCBI lineage: Eukaryota > Metazoa > Chordata > Aves > Passeriformes > Thamnophilidae > Sakesphorus > Sakesphorus luctuosus. The sequence goes on along the minus strand of VWZD01007938.1, from coordinate 149,813 downwards.
ATTTACAACTTGAACCAAAGGAAAACCAGGGGGGGCTGAAAAGCTGGAAGTTTGTTTGAGATGTGCTTGACATGAAATGCTTTGGCTTTTTATTACCCTCTGGTGTTCCCCAGTTGAAATCTGCTGCCTCTAATTAGCAAAAGCAGGGGGACCACAAGTGCCTCCAAAGAGGCTTTTGCAAACAGGGACGTGTTTTATTTTGGGGAGAACAAGATGTTTTCATTGTCCCCACTTAAGGGGAAAAACCTGTTTTGCTGAGGCAGATGGGAAAGTTTCATTCTGGGCTGACCTAAAGAGAAAAAAAATCTTCCTTTTCCCAATATTTTAATTTGTTCTTTAAAGCTGTTTGCACAGTCCAGGCTCCACCTCGAGGGACCCCTGGGAGTGTCCCAGGCCAGGCTGGAGCCCCTGGGACAGTGGGAGGGGTCCCTGCCCAGGGCAGGGCCGGCACTGGGGGGGCTCTGAGGTCCTTCCCACCCAACCCATTCCGGGATTCTCTGGTGAGTCTTTGAAGTGTGGGATTGGGTTGGGCTCTTTGCTGTTGAAGAGCAATAACTGTGGCCCTGAATGTCCCTGTGCTTGGGCTCAGGGAGGGCTGGGATGTGTGCTGGCCATGGCAGCCCCTCTGACCTTCCCTCTCCTCTGGATGGAACAGCTCCCAGGCTCCCTCCAAGGCCACCCTGGCCCTCCAGTTTGCCAAGTCCTGGAGCTTTGGAAGAGGGAAATGGAGGCCACCAAACCACTGGGCTGTGAACCCACCATCAGTCAGGATTCCTGACCTGGCGAGGGGCTGATTCCTGCAGGGACAGAGCCAGGAGGGCTTTTCTCCTTTGCTGTAGGATACAATGTCGGGTTTGAGTGTCCTGCATCGGGTCTGACAGCCAGAATTGCTCTGCAGAGGGGTCAGGGGCAGAGAAAACAGATCCCTGCTCAGTCTGGGGAGGATTCCAGTGCATTGGCTGGTGGGATTCCTGCTCCCCATGGAGGAGGTGCCTCCTCAGCTCCACTTTGGGGTCCCCCTGGCTCTGCTCCTCCCCCTCCAGCCCCTCCTGGATGAAGACACAGCCCAGACAGAAGGTGGGTTTATCCTCTGGGGTTTTATTCTCCATAAACGTTTGTTTTTCTGCTGCTGTTCCCATCCCAGTGGTGACAGCCCCGGATAAATCCTGCCCAGGGAAGGCCATTCCCTGCCCTGACACTCCCAGGCTGCTGACAGGGCCAGGCTGAACCCCCTGAGACCTTGACCCCGATGTGTGAAGGGTTAACAAGGGCTCTGCTCTGCCTCCTGCTGATTAATTCCAGCCAGGTGGCCACTCCAGGTCTTAAAACAACAACTGGGGAGAGTCTGGGAACACTTAGGGAGGCCTCCCCTGCAATGCCAAGTATGGGTAAATATTTGCACCTTGGGAGACACCTTGGAGAGGGGAAGGAATTCGGGCAGGGGTCCCTCACAAGGGGGAAAACAGGGAATTCCTGGGGAGCAGGGGGGGGGCAGGACTCGGGGGGCTCCTCCTGC
>VWZD01007938.1:81537-146641 GCA_013396695.1 Sakesphorus luctuosus | reverse complement strand
GGGGAGGGAGAGGAGGGAGGGGAGGGAGAGGAGGGAGAGGAGGACGCTCCGATGCCAAGGGAGGTGCCCAGCCCTGGCTTTGGTGGCCACGTGTGTCCCATTCACTGCCCTGGCAGTAACCAGAGGGCATCCCAAATCCCTCCTCGTGCCCAGAGGTGTCTGTGGGTGCTGCTCACACTCTGCAGGAGCCCCGGGAGCTTTGTCTTCCTTCTTTTCCCACCCTGAGGGGATGTTCCCACAGGGAGGGGAAGGGACACCCAGCAGGGGCCACGCCAGGCCTGGGGCAGACAGAGGGGGGTTCTGCCCTCTGGCAAAGTGGGACAAACACCCCCCACACCCAGGAGGGGTCCCCAAGCCATGGGGGAACATTCCCAAGCCATGGGGGAACGTTCCCACCTCCAGGGGGGAGCAGAGAAGGCTCAGGACGCTGCCCATGGGCAGAGCTTGGCACAGGATGGCAGAGCTGACCCTCTGCAGCTGGGGAGGGCCTGGGGCTGCCAGGACAGACTCTGATCCAAGCTGCAGGAGTGCAGACACCAGGGAACCACTGGAATAAATCCCCTGAGTGTTGGAGGCACCTTTGGCTCTTTGCTTTGAACTTTTGAGGTGTTTGGGCCGCAGACCTGGCACAAAATGTGGGTATTTCCTTCCTGGGGAATCCCAGAAACTGAAAGGTTGGAAAAGACCTCCAAGATCATCAAATCCAGCCTTTCTGCCCAAATTATATGCACCCACTTTTTGAACACTTCCAGCGGTGGTGACTCCACCCCTTGTCCTCCCCTGGCTGTCCCAGCCCATCCAGCTCCCTCTGTGCTCCTCCCTCTGCTCCCACAGCAACCTCTGGGCTGGGACAGAACCAGAATCCCACCAGAACATTCCCTCAGAGTGGTGGAAGAGCCCCGTGACGTGTGGAGAGAGGGGAAATGCTCTTGCCCTGTGCAGGACCAGGAGCTGGATCCCTGGGGGTCCCTTCCAGCCCAGGATATCCCATAAAGCTGCTCCTGCTGCCCCTGTCCTGCTCCCCAGCAATATTTCTGGGAGCTTTTCGTCCCCTGGGCTCTCTCCCAGCCAAGATGCTGATCAGTATTAATTGTCCAGGATTTAGCCCTCCCTGACATCCCCAGGAATGTCTAATCCTCCTTGGGAGACACCTCCATTCCTGACCCCTCCACATCCTCCTTTCCTTGGGAACTTTCCCCTTCAGCAACCTGAGCTGTATTAACAATTCATGGGACCCCCAGGGGTGGGGCAGGTGGGTTTGGGGTTTGGGGGTTTTTTGGGATGTGGATCTGCCCTTGGTGTCTGTGAGGGTGGAAGGAAGAAGCCCCAACCCCCCCCAAATTAATGTCTGGGTGAGAAGACCCTCGTGTAGTCCCCTCTGGAATATTTGGGAGCTGATGCCCTGCTGAGGGGGCTTTGTGTGCAGGGCTCTGGTCCCTGTGCAATCCTGGCAGATTTTCCTGCTGGGAATGTCCAAGAGGGTGGAGAGGTGGCACTGGGGGCCGTGGGGAAGGGGGTGCTGGTTCTCGTGCCTTCAAAGCTCCTCTTTAAACCCTCCTTGGGATCTGGTTCCATGAGCCGTGGAGAACTTGGGGAGTTGGGATGGTGGGGCAAAGCCAGACCCCCCCGGGTGGGCTCCTCCTTGGCCTCATTAACGAGAGGAACCACAATTAACACTGGGAAGTGGATTTTTCGGGGCTGCTGCAGATGAAGCTCAGCTTGGAGGACTTTTTAACCCTAAACCAGACTCCAGGTCTGGCTTAAATTAGGCCTCCACAGGCTCCATTAGAGCACAAAAGGAGCAGGTAATTGGAACATTTTTGAACAATTGCCCAGATTAAATCTTTGGAAGGAGGAACCTCAGAGAGTGTTGTGGCCACAGAGGGGGAGGCAGGGCTGGAATGCTTTGATGGATGAGTTGGGATGCCCAGGCAGGAGCAGGTCCTGCTCAGAGCCAGGGAGGCTTGAAAGAGCTGCCGAAATGCTTTGTGGTCAGAGACTTGGAGTGGAGAATTGCAGCCCTGATTCCTCTCTGATTATCAAACAGAGCCCAAATTCCTTCCCCATGACAAGGGGGGGAGAGAGTTCAGAGGAGGCAGCTGATGAATTCGGGGGGAGAGGGAAGTGGCCGAGGGTCAGCTGGTTTGGGGGGCAGGAATTGGTGCCTCTGGCTGTGACTGTGACTCACGGAGGTTTCTGCAGCCTGCAGAGCTGGGGGTGTTTTGTTGTCACTGGAGATGTGGCCATTGAGCCACAGAATCCTGGAATGATTTGGAAGGACCTCAAGGATCATCCAGTCCCACCCCTGCCATGGGCAGGGACCCTTCCCACCGGCCCTGGGTGCTCCAAGCCCTGTCCAACCTGCCCTCAAGGGCATTTTAAAGGGGTAAAACAACCTCCTTGTCCCCTGGAGCCCCTTCAGGCCCTGGAAGGAGCTCTCAGGTCTCCCTGGATCTTCCCTTCTCCAGCCTGGCCTGGGACACTCCCAGGGCTGGGGCAGCCACAGCTTCTCTGCCCAACCTGTGCCAGGGCCTGCCCACCCTGCCAGGGAAGGATTTTATGGCTTTGCATCCCAGGGGGGATTCCCAGGGTGCTGCAGCCTTTGGGGTGCCCCAGACCCACGTGGACCCCCCGTGCCCGAGGAGGAGGAGGGACCTGTGGGAGGTGTTGGGCAGAGTGTGGGCTGTGCTGTCCCTGCAGCTGCTCCCTCTGCTTGGTCCCCCCCTGGGACCCCAACTCCCACCTGCTCCATCCAGGCTTGGCAGAAACCCCTTTGCTCTGCAGGGCTGAAGTTCTGGGCACCTCCAGGTGTCCCTGCCCGGAGTCTCTCCCGTCCCATCTGCGTTTCCTTCGTTGCTTCCCTGACAGGCCTCGCTGGGGGCTGGTTTGCATTAGCTGGGGAAGGGGCTTTGCTGCCTCCCTGGCTCTCCCACATCCCCCACATTCCCAGGGGAGGCTCAAGGGAGTAACTCGAGTCAAGCTGGGGGAGCTCCCGAGAGGTCCCTTCTGCCAGAGCCGAGCTGTGGAGCGGCGTGTCCCGGGCTCCTCTGTGCAACCTGAGCCCCGTGGCCCTTCAGCTGCACCTTTGGTTGCTTATTTAGATTTCCCCTGAAATGTGGTCTTCATTATCATTTTATTAGTTACATTTCCAGCTACTTGTCTGCTACATTTTCCCTTCAGAAAAGACCCTCCCCTTGGCTTTTCTTGGGGGGAAAAAATGGATGTTGTGTTTGCAGGGGGTCACTGCCCAAATCTGCTTTCCTGTGGCAAGCAAAGGGTGCAGCTGGACACGGGGAATCTCCAGGGAGCAGCTCAGCCCAAGGATGCCTCCTGAAGGGATGGCCATGCCTGGTGAGTCCCAGCCTGCCCGTCCTCTGTTTTGGGTGGTCACCTCACATGTGGGGGGCTCTGAGTTGTCTCTGCAGCCCCTGAGACCTTGGGGTCCCTCCCAGGGGCTTCACCTGGGCCAGGAAGGGGCTCAGGGAGCTGCTGGAACCTGCCCTGGGGGAGATGGAGGCCGCCTGTGCCTCCCCCAGCCCTCAGCCCTTCCTGGGCACCTGCACCCACCTTGGAGCCTCAACTCGCCAAACCTCAAGGAAACAACGGGTAGTTTTGTCTCCTGCTCCCATTCCCAAAGCTTTCCAGCCCTTGAGGGTTTTCAGCTTTTTGAGGGTTATTTCTTGGGTGGAGACCAACAGCAGACAACTCACAAATCACCCTTAATCCACCTGAGCTGATAAATCTCTGGGTAATCCCTCCCTGAGCTGCTCCCTCCTTGTGCCATCAATCCTTGTCCCCAGCCCTGGGAGCCCCCGGGCCGGGTCTGGGCAGGGAAACCTCATTTATAAACCTGGGACCTCCCACAGCAAGGGGTCCGTGCCCTGAGCAGACCTGGGGAGGGGGCAGGTCCTGCTGTTCATGTGGAGAGCCCTCAGTGGGGGATGAGTATCTGCTCTGCTCCTGTGCCTGTGGGAGGGGATGGAGCTGGTGGGGATGGAGCTGGTGGGGATGGAGCTGGTGGGGATGGAGCTGGTGGGGATGGTGATGGTGGGGATGGAGCTGCCCCTGGGATGCCCCAACCTGCCCTGCTGGGCCCCCCACACTCATGGCTGGTCCTGCAGCACCTTCTGCATGGCCTGGGACACACCAGTGGGGGCAGGAGGGGGGCAGAGAGGGCAAAGAGGGTTTAGAACCTTCTGGGTTGAATTTCAAGGTGAGGAAACGGCTCCCGAAGTGCCCCTGGTCCCTCAGGTGGTCGCACTCCCTGGTCCCACAGCACCTTCTGCAGTCTGATTTTCCAAGCAGCCTTTTCCCCCTCGGTCATTAAACTTCAGCTTGTCCTTTCTTTAATATTTAATTATTAATTCTGGGGCAGGTTGGCAGCAGGATTGGGCCTTTCCTCGGCTCCTTCTCAGGAAGATTTATGGCTCTCCAAAGATTCTTCCTAAAATATTTACAGAGTGGAGCCTGGAGGAGTCTGTCAGGACTTGGGTGGCATCGGGGGGAATATAAACAGACCTTTTTCCACTCCCAAAAACCCACTGCAAACTTTTCCTCCTTTTTGTCTCCTTCCCTCCTCTGGTTGTTCCCTGTTATCCCCTGCCAGGCCTGTTGGCTTTGCCTGAAATGGGTTTTTCTCAAAGAAATCTGGGAATTTTTATCTGTTCTTAGTGGGCATGTGGGAGTTTTAACTTGTTGTTGTGTGGATAATAAAATAAATCTATTTTTCTGGACAGATGGGGTGTTAAAGGACAGGGCTGGGCATTTCCCTGCAGCTGAAATGCCAAAATATGTGTAAAATGGGGGTGAAGGGTCTTAAATGGGGTTAATTAATAGGTGTTAATTGGGAGTAATGAGTGTTAATTGGGGGTAATGGGTGTTAATTGGTGTGTTAACTGGGCGTGGCACTGGTTAAATGCACATTTAATGGTATTAATTGATGAAATCGAGTCCAACGATGCTGAAATGGGGCTCAAACAACAGGTTGGCTCTGACTCCTGTCCCTGCTGGAGCTCCTGGGAATGGGCACAGGGAGAAGGGGATGGGATGGGACTGGGGATGTGGGACTGCGACCTCGGGGACTTTCCTTTGCCTTTCTCTTCCCTTTCCCCTTTCCCTTCCCTGGGATTTTCCCAGAACTGCCCCATCTTTGCCCCAACCCCCCTGGAATCTCCTTTCCCTGCAGGGACAAAGCTGGTTATTTCTGGGGCTTTCCCCAGAAGTGCCAACCCCCCTTTTCCTTGGCCCTCCCCATGCCCACGGTGGGCACTGAACATCCCCACCCACCACAAAACAATTCCCAGCCAGAATTCCACCAAATCCTCCTTTATTTGCATTCACAACAAATCACACCCGAGCTCGGGTTGGTTTAAAAAACCCACCTCAAACAGCATTTTTTCCCCCCTTATTCCCCCTGAAGGTTCAGCTCAAAGGTACAAACCCCTGGCACGGTGGGCGTTAAATGATGCCCAGAGGGGCCCCAATAAATAACATAAGTTACTGCAATAAATAGAGTATCCAAAATACAGATGCATTGCATCCACTTGTGCAGCCAGGCCAGGCTGCCCCAGCACGGACCAGGCTCCTCCTGCCCTTCCCCCCTTTTCTCCCTTTTATCCTTATTCCCTGTTTTGCATTTTTCCCTTTTTTCTTCTTCCCCCTTTTCCCTTCATTTCCATTTTTCTTTTAACCTTTTTTCCTTTTCCCCCTTTTTAATTTTTTTAAATTTCTTAATCTTTTTTCCTTTCTTCTTTTTTCTCTTTCCCTTTTCCCCCCATTTTTCCTTTTCCCCATTTTTCCTTTCCCCTCCTTTTTCCCTTGTTTTTTTACCCTTTTCCCCTTTTTTCTTTTCCCCCTTTTCCCCTTTTTTCTCCCCTTCCTTCTTTTCGTTTTATCCTTTTTCCCTTTTCCCCTTTTTCTTTTTTCCTTCCCCTTTTTTCTTTCATTTCCCTTTCCCTCCCTTTTTCCTTTCCTCCCCTTTTCCTTCTTTCCCTTTTCCCCTTTTCCCCTTTTTCCCCTTCCCCCTTTTTTCCTTCTTTTCATTTCCCTTTTCCCCTTTTCTCCTCCCTCCTCTTGGGCCTCCCCTTCGAGGCCACTCTTTGTTCAGCCCAGAGGGGATCTCATGGCATTCCCTGTTCCCAATGGGAAGAAAATGGAGGCTTTGAGTGCCACCAAAATACAATTTGTGGGGATAACCTTGGAAATGAAACCCCCCAGGTGGATCTGGGGGCTGGTGGGACAAACAAGGATGTCCAACCCAGTTCCCACTCCTGGACACCAAACTGGGAGGGAGATCCTTCAAAAAACGGGATCCCAGGGGGTGGGTGGGTCCTGGAGCCTCCCCCAGGCCCGGCTGAACTTCCAGGAATCCGCAGAGTAACAGCCCTGGAACGTCCCAGAACTTCTGGGAAACCCCCCCTTGTATTTCCTGCTGTGACAACAGTGAGGACAATTCCAAACGTCTCCTCGTGCTTCCAACCCTCCTGCTTTCTCCCAACTCTCATCTCCTGGGCTGTGACCAGCAAAGCTCCAGCACCAGAGGGGCAAAATCCACCCCCCAAACCATCCCTGGCAGATGCTGCCCATGGGCCGTTATTATTATTATTATTATTAATATTCATATCAATGTTCAATAACACCAGGAGGAAGGAGCCAGATGAGCTCCTGCTGCAGCTTCGAGGAGGGAATTTTCCACCCTTTGTTTTTTGCCCTTTCTGAATTGTAGACATTCCTCTGGACAGCTCCAGCTCCTATTACAGCAGAGAGGGCTGGAGAAATGGAAACCATCAGGGACTCCTATTGGAACCACATTTCCTGGGCCGAGGAGTGACGTGGGATGGCCCTGGTGGAGCTCCAAGCAGAGCACGAGCCCCAGAGAACGCAGAGAGGCAGAATCCACCCTCTGGGCCACCCCAAGACCCCGTTTGGGAAAACAGGGCAAAAATGATGGCTTGGAGCTATTCCTGTTGGTTTTACACACCATTGCATTGAGTCGGGTTTTCTTCCCAACTTTTGGAAGTTCCAAGCTGGATTTGTGCTGGGAATGAGGCACCTGGGGGGAGTTTGGCAGCTGGGAGATGTCCCAGCCTGAGCCTTCTCTGCCTTCTGTGTCCCCTCATCTCCTGCTGCTCCCACCACCACCCTGGGGAGAGGAGGGTCCCTTGGGCCAGGGGCCTGCCCAGTGAGGCTCCCTAAACCCCTGAATTCTGCCCCAAAATGTCCCAAACTGGTGCAAACACTCCAACCCTCCTGGGCACAGCTCCTGCTCCAAATCCTCCTGCCCTGTTCCCACAACACCTTCCCTGCCTTGGTTGCTCTGGTTCGCTGTTTCTTTTTAACTGGAGGCCTCTGCAAGAAAACTAATTTTAGTTTTATGGCAGCAAGACCTGGAAGGTGCCCAAGCCCTTGAGAGGACAGTTGTTATTATTATTATTATTAGATTTGGGTGGGTTTTTCCAAAGGCAGGAGCTGCCGACCCACCACGAGCTGTTCCCGCTGCCCACTCAGCCTTCCCCTCTTCCAGCTGGTTATTCCAAAACTCTTTTCCCATTTCCAGCCAAACCCCGAGGTGCAAACACACCTTGGTCAGGGAGCTCCTGCACCTGCTGATCCAGTTCCAGCTGCATTCCCATTCCCAGGATGCAGATTTGCCAGGGATGGTTTCACCCCCTGCACCCTCAGCTGCCTCCTCCCTTTGCCAAAGGGCAGGAAAACTCGGGGTTTGGGAGAGCAGGATGCCAACCCCTGGGGGATGGGGTTTGGATTCCCTCACTCCATCCTGGCTCTGCTCAGCCAAGAGCCACGTTGGGATGAAGTGCAAGGGAAACAAATCCCACCAGCCTGGCCCTTTGTGGAGGTTGGGAATGTGAGAGATGATGCCTCCATCCCATCCCATCCCATCCCATCCCATCCCAGGGGATGCCATTTTCATCCCCTAAATCCTGCCACGTTGTGGAGATCAGGAATGTGGCCACTCACAGGTGGGAGATGTTGTTTCCCATCCCATCCTGGAGATGCCTCCTCTGCTCCCCCAAATCCTGGGCACCCTCCCTGGGCTGCTGGGATCACTGACACACCCCCTCCTCCTCCTCCTCCTCCTCCTGGGGATGAAGGCACATGGAATTCCCCGCCATTCCCCCGGGGTGGGAGCTGGGATGACTCTGCGATGGGGGAGTGTTGGTTAATGCCCAGGACGTGACACCAATATTCTCCTTCTGTTTATGATTTGCTTCTTCTGGGAAAGGAGCCAAGGGGAGAAAACCCATCAATCCCAGCAGGGACTGGAGCCTTCCCCGGGAACGGGAAGGTCTGAGGCTCATTTATTTCCCGGCAGAGTAAACAGCAGTGACACTCCTGCAAACGCGAGGGGAGCCAAAGCCGGGCTGAGTCCTCTCTCCCGGCCCGGCCCGGCCCCGCCGAGGGGCACTCCCGGCAGGGCTGAGCGGATTTTGGGAGATGCCAACCCAGGAACGCTCCTGCCCGTGCCGGGAAGTGGCACGGTGAGGTTGTGTCACCTCCCAGCTGCCCGTGGAGGGGGCACGGGAGGTTAATCCAGTTACTGCAGATGATCCCGAGGTTTAGGAATAGCCCCAGGGCTGCGGGAATGAGAGGTGGCAAAAGGGGCACGGGCGGAGCGGGCAGCGGAGCCAGAGCCGGGGGCAAACCAGGGCAGGGCAGCTTTGCCCCCAGACAGGGGGACTTGGGGGCTGAATAGCCCCTGGCAGGGAAAGGGGGGCACAAAAGTCTGGGAAATCTGCCCAGCTATGGAATGCAGGGCTCAGCCCCCGACCTGGGGCAGCACAGCACAGGGCACCTGCACCCCCTGCCCCTGGAACACCCTCTGTGCGTGCTGCACACCCCAAACCAAACACCCTCTGTGTGTGCTGCACACCCCAAACCAAACACCCTCTGTGCGTGCTGCACACCCCAAACCAAACACCCTCTGTGTGTGCTGCACACCCCAAACCAAACACCCTCTGTGTGTGCTGCACACCCCAAACCAAACACCCTCTGTGTGTGCTGCACACCCCAAACCAAACACCCCAAACACACCCCGAGGGTGCTGCACACCCTCTCCAGCACCACACACAGCACCGAAGGTGCAACACCCTCACAGCACCCCCGATCTCCATCACACCCCGTGTGTGACACACCAGCGAGTGCCACACATGCCACACGGAACCCTTGGCACGTGGGGACCCCCCCGTGCAGGGGACACCTGCCTTGTGACACAACCGGCAGGTGTGACGGGTGTGAAACACAACGTGCCCCGTGCGCCCTGTGCATGTCCCACACCCACTGCCACCTCTGCACGGGGTGACAGGGACCCCTGGGCCACCCTTGGAGGGGCTGACAGAGTCCCCTGGGCCACCTCCGGGGGGGGACAACAGCCACGCGCCGCCGTCACGGCTCCAACATCCTCCGCCGGCGCCGCCAGCCGTGTCTCTGGTCCCCGGCGCGGTGACACCGAGGACGCGCCGGCGGCTCCGTGTCCGCTCCAGCCGCCCCGGGCTCCTCCCGCCGGCCGTGCCAGCCGTGCCAGCCGCGCCAGCCGTGCCGCCCGTCACACGCAGCCGCACTCCTTGGCCGACAGCTCGTTGACGGTGTAGTAGCGGTTGTAGGAGTCCAGGAAGGACACGTCGTCGTCGTATGCCAGGGGGCGGCAGCAGGGCCGTGCCCGCACCTTCTCCTGCCGGATGCGCCGCCGGCTCCTCATGCTCTTCAGGGACAGGTCGTAGCTCCGCACGGCGCCGTCGCAGGTGCCGCTGCAGTAGCGGAAAAGCACCGTCTCGTCCGACTCGTAGCCCAGCCCCAGGTCGCTGACGCTCACCTCGAGCTGGCGCAGCTCGCACGGCTTGTGCCGGGCACGGGCGCGTTTCCGACGGCCGCCCCCGGCCCGCGGGAACAGCTCGTGCCCCCCAGAGTTCATGGCCTGGCCCGAGCGCTCCACCAGTGCCCACACCAGCTGGCGCAGCTCCCCCTCCGTGTAGCTCTCCAGCAGGCTGCTGTCTGCAAGGGGAGGGACAGCGGTTAGAGGGGGAACCCCTGGGGGGTGTCGGGGGGGTGGGAGGGCGGCCCTCGGGGTGGAGAGCCCTTGGGGTGGGTGAACATCCCCCAGGGTGGGCATCTCCTGAGGAGGGAGGATGTCCCTCAGGATGGAGAGCCCTTGGGGTGGGAGGATGTTCTCCAGCATGGGCATCTCCTGAGGAGGGAGGACGTTCCCCAGGATGGAGAACTCCTGGGGCTCATGAACATCCCCCAGGATGGAGATTCCCTGAGGGAGGACAATAACCCCCAGGATGAAGATTCTCTGGGGTGGGTGAACATCCCCTGGGATGGAGGTCACCTGAGATGGGAGGGTTCTCCATGGATATGGATTTTAGGATCCCCCAGAATGGAGGTGCCTTGGGGTGGGTGGAGGACCCTCAGGATGGAGATCCCTGGGGGCAGGACATTTGGGGAGAAACACCAACCAATTTCACATTGCCCTGTTTCACTCTGCCCCAGGGGGAAGAGCTGCCCCCCAAGACCCAAACTGTCCCCAACCTCTGGTGGCAACACCCACCCCTTAGTCCCAGGCCCAAATCCAGGCTTAGTCCAGCTCAGCTCCATGGGAGGCACAGGAAAGACAGAGGAAAGAGCAAAGAGCAGCTTGACAGCTTGTCATCAACTTCCAAATTTCCACCCAAAAAAGCAGCTCCTCTGGTTTGGAATCCAAACAAACCCGTGGGGGTTTCCAGCCCTCAGGGAGAGGGGGAGGAGCCACTGCAGGTCCCCTCGACCTCAGCTCCTGTTTGACATTTTCAATTTGTAAAAAACAGCGTGGAAATAAAAAAAAATACCCCCCAAAAGCCATTTAGAGCAAAAAAAGCAGCTTCTTTGCAGCAGGATGAGCTGTTTGGGTTTCCCTCTGTGGAGAGTTGCTGTGGGCACACCAAGGTTTGGGGTCTGCTCGCCCAAAATTCCTCTTTAAATCCTGGGAAAGGGCACGTGGGCACACCAAGGTTTGGGGTCTGCTCGCCCAAAATTCCTCTTTAAATCCTGGGAAAGGGCACGTGGGCACACCAAGGTTTGGGGTCTGCTCACCCCACATTCCTCTCTAAATGCTGGGCAAGGGGATGTTTGGGTGGAGGAGCTGCTGGGGAAGGACCCCCAGGGGTTTGGGGCTTACACTGTGCCAGCAGAGAGCCACGGCCTTGCAGTGCCCGGGGGGATCTCCGAGGAGCCACTGGCAGCGAGGAGGAGGAGGAGGAGGAGGAGGAGGAGGAGGCCCGTGAGGAAGGCGGCGAGGCAGACACGGGGCTGAGTTCTCGGCTCCCGCTGAGCATGTCTCTACAAACTAAAATGGATAACATGGAACTGAGGAGCATCGATGCAATGGCTGCAAACTTCCATACCTTCATCTTAGAGCAAGTCAGAACATTGAAGCTCTGCAAAACAGGCAAAACAAACATCCTCATTACTCGGCCCTCGCCCCCCCGGCCCCTCCTCCCGACCCCTCCCCGTGGCTTGGGAAGGTTTCACGGCATTTGCCAAATACAATTTACTGGGGAGGAAAAAATGTTTATTTTAATTTGGGCTTTGACAGGTTTGCTTTTCCTTTTGCTGTACAAAACAAGCACCCCCTCCTTGCCACAACCCTGGATTTTATGGGATGCAGATCGTTCCCCATTAAGCACCAGGAATCAGACACCCTGTAGGTTACAGGGCAATTGTAGGACTCAGCCAGAGCCTAAACATTTTCAACTGGGCTATAAACAATGCCACGAGAGAAAAAGAATAGTTTGGCCATATAAGGAGGGAAGAGGTTGGAATCCCGACGGGTCTGGAGCGGGATGGGAGCTCAGAGAAGCTGCTGGGAACACTGGGAGCACCAGGGGGTGGGGCTGGGCCTGTTTGCTGCTGAATCCCACCCCGAGGAGCCAGGGGAGAGTCAGGCTCCTCATCCTGCAGGAGAGCCATGGAGGGCTGGAGGACTTGGAGGATGTTGGAGGATATTGGAGGATGATGAAGGATGTTGGAGGATGGAGGATTATGGAAGATGATGGAGGATGATGGTGGAGGATGATGGAGAGTGTTGGAAGATAATGGAGGATGTTGGAGAATGATGAAGGATGTTGGAGGGTGATGGTTGGAGGATGGAGGAGGATGGAGGATGGAGGATGCTGGAGGATAATGGAGGACACTGGAGGATGAAGATGCTGGAGGACATTGGAGGATGAAGATGCTGGAGGATGCTGGAGAATGGAGGACACTGGAGGATGCTGTAGGATGCTGTAGGATGAAGATGCTGGAGGATGCTGGAGGACTCTCGGTCTGTTCACATCCACATTCATCACCATCACCTGGAGCCACAGGTGGGATGGCAGCCCTTGGCTCTCCAGGAGGACAAACACCTTCCAGCAGCCCATTTTGGGAGGTGAATTCCAGGAGAACAACCAGCAGTGGGATCACCCCCACCCTGAGCTCCCCCTTGATGGCCTGGGGGGCTCAGCCCCCTCTGCCCATGCAGGGAGGGAAGGGCTGTGGGGGAGCAAAGCTGTGACACTCGATCCAGCCACCTGAGGAAGGGCCTCTGGCTCGTTGCAAGCCCATAAAATTTTAGGAGAGCTGTTCCAGCCTCACTGCACGTCCCATAAAACAGCTCCTATTCCGGCAGCCAGGAATTCTGGCCCCCACCCACTCGCCTGTGACCTTTCAAAAGACTCAAATCCCAGTTCCAGTGTGCAAAACAATAACAACGAGGCTATTCCAGGCTTTGCTGTTGGTTTCTCTTGCTCTAAAAAGCCACAGATGGCAAAGACCAGCCCTGTCCAACCTGGCCTGCGACACTCCCAGGGCTGGGGCAGCCACAGCTGCTCTGCCCAACCTGTGCCAGGGCCTGCCCCCCCTCCCAGCCAGGAATTCCATCCCAATATCCCACCTATCCCTGCCCTCTGGCCATGGGACCATTCCCTTTGTCCTGCCCCTCCATCCCTTGTCCCCAGTCCCTCTCCAGCTCTCCCGGAGCCCCTTCAGGCTCTGGAAGATGCTCCAAGGGCTCAGTTACCCAGCCCATGATCCACAGGTTTGCTGGGAGGGCATTTTTGGGCTGAATTCCGGTGTGTTTGGGCACTCACAGCCACATTATCCCAGGGAGGGACACAGGGATCTTGATGAGAGGCCAAACTTTGAGCTCAGCTTTTCTCCTGGAGAAGAGCCCAAAAGCTCCCTGTTTTCCTGCATTCTCCTGGTAATCCATGGATGTGATCACAACTGTCTGGCCACACCGTGCCTGCTGCCAAGAGGGAAACTCAATCCTGGAGAAGACCTTCCCTTGGACAGCCCCAAACCAGCCCAGTCTGGCAGGAGCCCAACACTAAACCCACCCCACCAGGAACTTCCTCGAGCTCCTGTGGCATCACCTGCCCCACTCCCACCCCTCCTGCAGCCAGAACAGGGGATAAACCCCCCCAGGTCCCAAAGACTTGGAAACCTCGAGGGAAAACAACAAAGAGCAGCTCAGCCAACCCCCCTCCCCCAGTCTGGGGTGGGCACGTTGATACTGGGGCTCCCACCAATGCTGCAGATACTCCCCAAACCCTCCAGGACCTCCCTGTGCCTCCCACCTTCCCAAGGAGGACCAAACAAACCCACCCCACATCCCTCTGTAAACTCTTCCACGCCTTGATCGTCCTCCCTGCTCAGCAAAAATACTCAAACCAATCGAGTCCCATTCCCAGCTGGACTTTTCCCTTCTCCAGCTCCCAAGTGTTGCTGTTCCCACTGCCTTTTCCTGATGAGTCAAAACCAGACCACTCCATTCCCACAAAAATGGACCACCTGAGGTTCTCCAACATCCCTCACTTTTCCCATTCTCTTTTTCCCCCATCACTCTTATTTTTCCACCCCATTTCCAAGTTTTCCAGCAGACTCTTTGGATTTGAGTATCCACTGACTCCTTAAAGCTCCAGGAGTCATGACACGATGGGGGAAAGCAGAGCTCTGTTTTTTCACCCTCAACCCTCCTTGCTGGAGGGGGAAGGAGGAGACTCCAACCCTTTCAGCCCTGACACTTCAAAGCAGAGAACCCACAAAGACATTTATATCACAAGTGTGTCATAAATTTCCCGTCGATTCATGTTTCCGGGCATTGATTCATGATTTTCCAGGGCTCAGCCTCAGCCATGGCAAGAATGGATGGAGCCTCACCGTGGCCTGAGCACTTCTGGCAACACAAAACACTTGGAGAGACCAAGTCCTTGACGGGACACCAGAGAGAGCTTCCACCTGCCACCCTTTGTTTATGTGAGTGCCTTACATGGGAGCCAAGAGGCTTGGAAATGAAACCTCGGCTCCTCGTGACTCACCCTGCAGGAATTAAACAATTTCCATGCAAGCTCGTGGGGCAGCAGCTCCTCCAGCAGCAGCTCCCCCAGCAGCAGCTCCCCCAGCAGCAGCTCCCAGCTCAGTGCCTGGTCCTGCTCAAAGGATGGTTGGGAGGTCTCAGAGGGGATGGGGGTGGTGGAGAGACCACCTGGGCAGACCATTCCAAAAACTTCCTCAGAGCATCCCCAAAACTTCCTCAGAGCATCCCCAAACTTGCTCAAAGCATCCTCAAAACTTCCTTAGAGCATCCCCAAAACTTGCTCAGACCATTCCCAAAACATCCTCAGACCAACCCCAGAACTTCCTCAGAGCATCCCCCAAACGGGATTTCTCCCAGAAATCCTCAAGACAGACACGGGGATGGTGCTGACCCATCTCACCACCTCCCACCCCTCCCGTGGGATTCCCCCCTCACCATCAGGCACCCTGGCACAGCCACAGCCTGTGGGGAGCCCCAGTGGCCCAGCAGGATTTATCCATGCCCTGGGAAGCACCAGCAGAGCTTTGGATTCCTTTCCTGGAGGTCTCACCTGGGCTTTCCTGTCATTAATTACCGGGATACGCAGCGGGCGCCTGGCGGGGAGGAATCCCCTGGATGCAGAGCCAAGCACGGTGATTTCTGCTCCCTGGGACCAGTTTGGGACCAGTTCAGCCCCAGTTGAGCTTAGCCCATTCCTGCAAGGACAAATAAAGATGCTGCTTCCCCTCCATCCTCTGCTTCCCGTGGTTCCCTCCCCAGGATGCGCCAGAGGCAGAAACGCTGCTGAAATATAAATCAGCATTAAATAAAAGCCTGGTTGGATGCAGCACAACCCACTGCAGGGCTCCCCCAGCCCAGCCTGGGGACACGTGGGGGCGGCCTGGGGACACCTGGGGACACCTGGCTGAGCCCTGACCCCCCCACCCCTCACCCCCAGCTCTGGGAGGAAATCACTGCAAACAGCACATTTGGGGGATGTTTATTCTTCTTCCAGCTGAGAAAAGTCCCGCCTGGGTGGGCATGGCTGGTGGGACCTGAGGTCGTGGTCTGGGCTCCAGGCTCGTGGTGCCACCCAGGGTGGTGGCACCGTGTCCCCAGTGGCCCCAACAAGGTGTGGCAGATCCACCAAGGTCACTTGGGCTGCAGCAACCCCAAAAACCTCCCTAAGTCGATTCCATCAGGTCTGAGCAGCAGCAAGAGCCGCCCTTTGTGGGAAGAGATGAGTAATTAGAGATTAATTGATATCAAAATGATGCAGGGCATTGCCCAGTGGGAGCAGAGCTGGTAAACAACACCAGAATAAGCAGGGAATGAGGTGGGAATGTCTGCAGGAAACTCAACTGCAGACAAATCCCATTTCTGACGGGCTGAGAAAATCAAAATGCATCCCTTGAAATCCCCCCAAAGGCAGGATGGATTATGAAGATGTGCAGGAAATCAGGGATAACCCCAGCCCAAGACCCCCCACCCACCACTGGGCACCCCTGGGTGCTGCCCTGTTGTCCTTCCACGCCCCCAGTGATGTTTCTCCAGCCCAGATTTTCCCTCTCCTGTCAAAACCTGAACTCTGGATGTCAATTATTTTTGTATCCAGAGCGACACCCCCACCCCCCCTGCACTAAAGAACCTCCCCATGCCAAAAAGGGGCGGTTTGTCAGAGGAAACTAATTACTGTGGCTTGTTTGAACAATCCCAGGGCCTCGGGAAAGAGGGTTTAAAGCTTCAATCTTGGCAGCCAGACCCGGCCCAGGCCCCAGATGTGCTCTGCCATTTCGACACTGCTGGTATCTGAGAGCTGCCACAGCTCCCCTGGGGCAAAACCTCCCTTTTCCCAAGAAAGGAAAAGCCCTTGGTGGGATCCAGGAGGGAAAGTGGGATCCAGGAGGGAAAAGTACACCAGAGGCAGGAGGGGCTGCCAGAACAGCATCACCTCCCACGCCACAGCTTTGGCCACTTCCCTCTTTTCCAGGGTTTTCCATCTTTGTGGGTTCAGCTGATGCCACAACACGCTCCAAATCCTTGGGTGGGGGTCACTGTGCCACAGAATTCCTGTTTCCCCTTTGCAAAAACACCCTGGGAGCACAACGGTCCTCGAAGGACTCCATGTGTTAATTCCTGACTTCTCCAAGATTCCATCTCTGCCTTCTCCACATGGCTCAGGTGTGGTGGTGCAATCCCTTCAGCTCCCACCTTCACAATGCCCATTGTCAAGCCCAGAGCAGCAGATCCTTCCCTGCTGCCGCATTCCCGCAGGCAGGATGGGTNGATGGGATGGGATGGGATGGGATGGGATGGGATGGGACGGGACGGGATGGGGGGTCACACCCCTTTGGGTGCTCCAGGAGGGATGAGGATCCACCCCCGCCCCACAGCACCATCCCGAGCACAAAGCGCAGGTGATGCCGCTCCCTCCTCCAGCCCAGCACGGGCAATTCCCGCTCCTCTTTTCCCGCTGGATCCTGAATTCCTGGCGGCGCAGAAGGAGCCGCCTCGTCCAGGCGCCCGCCGGGGATTACGGAGCTTTGCTGAGGGCACAGAGACCCGAGCGAGGTTTGCAAATCCAATTTGCACTAAAGCCCTTCCAGAGGGTTTTGGACGGAGCGCGGCTGCGATCCCATCAGCATTTACTGTCCGACTCCCGCGGCAACTGCCAACATATTGAACCACTTAGCGCAGCTCCAGGGCGAGCAGAGCAGGAATTCCTGCCGGGCTGGAGCAGGGATGGGACGTGCAGGAAGTTCAGCACTCGGGATAACGAGGGCTGGAGGTGACGGGAGGGACCCTCGCACGCAGAGCAGCATCACATCCCCCGAGCTCTCCCATCGCTGCAGGGGAAACCTGCGGGGATCGCCCAGGGATGAGAGACTTTCCACAGGGGAGAGTCACAGGGGCTCCAAAAAAGCCAAGCTGCCCCTCTGATCCCACCCGGGGAGAGCTGTGGCCACGCTGCCCTTCCCACCCCTCTGCTGCCTCCCACGACTCCAGTTCAGACCTGGCCGAGCTGTGGGAAGGGACTGGGATTGTTCCTCCTGCTCTGCTGCCATAAAACATGGGAATGCAGCCCCCCCAGGCCGGGCTGGATAAGGTTTGGAGCAACCTGGTCTAGTGGGAGGTGTCCCTGCCCATGGCAAGGGGCAGAACGAGGTGATCCTTAAGGTCCTTTCCGACCCAAACCATTCCATGATCCCGCGATCTGCTCATGGAGACACGCGGGGTCAGACCCGCCCTCTCCTCCCCGTCCGTCCTCTGTGGGGACACAGTCCCTGCTCAGAGGGCTCCCACCACCCAAATCCTGGCTGGATCCCTCCAGCCTCTCCTTTTCTCCCCCTAGACTGCCCTGGGGTACCCAACAGGTGGGTTGTCCCCCCCAGCCGAGGGTGATGCCCAGCCGGGCTCGGCGCTGCCAGGCCCGCCCACCGCGTCCTGCCGCCGCTGGCACCGGCCCTCCCAGCTGGCTCCGTGGAGCTGCTAAGCCTCAAAAATGTGCTTTTAATAAGCCAACACCACTTAACGAAGAGAGGCAGCAGCTGCCTCATTAAATCAGAGGCAAGTCCTTCCTCTGGGACACCCTGCAAGGACGGGATGGGTGTCCCTGGCTGGGACGCGGCACCCGCTGGAGGGAGGGAGGGGGTTTGGGGTCATAGCCAAGGATTTGGTTGGCTTTGGTTCCCCCCAAAAGCATTTCTGGCTGTCGGGGGGAAGGCAGCAGAGAGGGAAAAACCCAGGGAAAACCAAAGAGCCACCCCAGGACCTTGCTGGGACCACCCCCTGCCTGTTCCTGCAGCCAGAGCAGCTCAGGGACCACTGGGATGGAGCCTGCAAGGACTCGGGATTTTGGCTTGCTGAGCCTGCCCTGCCCCAGGAGCACAGCAAGAGGCTGCCCAGGGTGCCAGGGCTGGGGGCTGTGCCATCACCAACTCCCACAGCCCTGGTGTTTTACAGGGGAGGGTCAGGTAGTGACAAACACAGCCAGGCTGCTCCTTCAGCCCAAACCAACACCTTTAAAGACAAAAGAGCCCTCAGATGCCACCCAGGAGCCCATGGCCTGGTCAGCTCTGCATCACTGCCCTCACCACCAAGACACAGAGATGGCAACAGTGGAGCAAAGGAGGTTCTCACCCCCAGGACCTGGCCAAAAACTGATGCCCAGTTGCCCCTGGAGCTGCCATGGCCTGGAGTGGCCCTGCCCAGCCACCAGGAGCCTCCTTTTGCTCTATCCAACCCTAAAGCCCAACCTATTTCCTTGCTTTAAACAGGCTTCAAAAATTTGCGTTCACTTGGTGCCTCCAGGGACGTGTTTTCCTCCCTGGGAAGGATTAGGGTTGGGTTTACAACCACCTCACACCTCATACAAGCCAAGATGAAACCAAGGGGCTCCCAAAAGCCTGGAGCTCCATAACCAGGACTCTGCTCATGAATCAGCTCAATTCTCAGCACCGGGAGAGCTCCGGGCTGGGATTCATCACCCTGCCCCAAGCACCACCCAGGCAGGTCCCTGCACTGCAAAAAAAGCTGCTCAATTAGACCAAAATGCAGCTCCTGCTTTGCATTATTGCAGCCCTGGGAGCGACGCTGGAGGAGGAACTTCCCCCGCTGTGGGAATGCCGACCCCTTGGAACGGGCAGGGCTGCCACCAAGCACCCCCTCAGACACCAGGCTTGGAGAAAGTTCAAAGGAAGCCTTTTCTGGGGGAAAACAAATGAGATGTGGGCCCACCAGAAAGGAAACAGTTCAGAAGGTCCGTGTTGGCAGGAGTGGCATCGCCCGCGAGGGGCTGACCCGGCCTTTGAGTGGCACCAGGAGGAAACGCTTTGGAGAACAGCACAGTGGCCAAGAGATTGTTTCCACTTGGCCCTTGGATAATTCGTGAGGAAGAAGCAAAGGGAATGAAATGTCTGGTGGCATTTCCTTGCCCAGGGCAAGCACAGAGGGGGTGATTTCATTCCAATGCTCTCGGGATGCTCCTTCACACAAGAGCATCCTCTGGCACAGCAGGGAGCAAGGCTGGGTTTCTCCTCCTCTCCTTCAAGTTTAATGGGGAAGGACTACTCCAAACTGGCCAAACCCCAGAAGAAGCTGGGTTGGGTGGGATTTCTCCAGTCCAACCAGGTAATGGTGGAGCTGGAGCTGACAGCTCACTTGTACCAAGGGGCTGGAGCACCCCAGGGACCACCCCAGACGTGGGAAGGGGAGGCTGGTACCCAGGTCTGCATCCCCTTCCCAGACATCCTGAGCCCTGAGAGCTTCCAGAGTGGGCCCCGGTGGTGCTGCCCAAGCTGGGCTTAGCAAGGGGGTTGGAACCAGGACTGTGCACATGTGCCTTAGCTCAGACCAGCAATGAAAACGTCTGTGGAGCAGGGAGAAAACCCCCCCATACCAGCAAAGCTCATCCCAGTAAAACCCACCCCAGTCCTGTGCTACCCCTCCTGTGATGGGCACACACACAAGGACCCAGCACCCTCCTCCCCTTGGCATCTCCCCCTCTCTGGGTGCCATGAGCTGCTCAGTAGGCGGGGGCTGACACAACAGGGAGCTGTGGGCTCCTTGTGCCCCCCAAACCCACCCCTGTGGGGGCACAATGTGGCTCAGCACAGCACAGGATGGGGCTCTCCCTGTGCCAAATGCCACCACACCAGCACACACTGGGCTGGGGACAGCCAAGGTGACACCTGCTCTGGCCACACAACCAGCTGGGCTGCTTTTAGGGCACCTTGCCCTCAAAAAGGGGATATTTCCAATTTTAGATCCATCCCTGCAGTCCCCCAAAGGTGGAAATCAACGCCCCAGCATGTCCTGGAGCCCCCGTGCCAGGCACAGCTGTGAGAAAACCACCCCAACAGAGCCCCAGGAGGGAGATGGCCAAGTGTGATGTGATTCATGACTGTGCCGTGGGAGGGCACCCAGTGCCACCACAGCCAGGCCCACACAGTGCCCAGCACCACCCCGGGCCCTCCTCAGCTGTGTCACAGCAAACTGGACCAGCTCCCTTTATTTCCAGCCCAACCACGAAGCCTGGAAGATGCTGGGCTGTCCCCTGGCAAATGCCAGAGGAGCCTGACCCTGGTGCCACATCCTGCTGTGAAACAGCTGCAGGGACACACAGGCTGGTGGCAAAGCAGGAGGGACAGGTCGGCATTCCTGGGGTGCCTGCAGCTGCCGTCGGGACGTGCCACCCCTCCTGTGCCATCCTCTGAGCAGGACACGAGCTGGCCTAGGGCTGAGTGAGCTCTCCAAGACCCAGCACTACCAAAAAACCTGGGATGTAGCACCAGGAAAGGCTGATCCGAGCTGCTGGGGATGGAGGGTGAGCCCAGAGCCTGATGCCACCAGTGTGATGACACCAAGGACAGTCACACCGGGGCACTGCCCCAGCACAGAGCAAATCCGGGCACAGCATCACCAGCTGGGCTCTGCAGCCTGGAGTCAGTGCTGCAGTGAGTACATTTGGGTCTGAATCAAAGCTTCAAACCCAAACCCAAGCGCTCACACCTCCTAAAATTTGGCACAGAGATGCCCCTTCCAAGCTCCATTTCTCTGCCCTGTGCCAGCCACCAGCTCAGAGGGCTCTGCCATCAAATCCAGGGGCCTCCACAATCATGAGAGGCTGAATTTGGGATCCACTGAGGATCCTGGCTTTAGATCTGGGATCTCAGCACACATCCAGGACTCACACTCTGCTTCCAACAGCCGCCAAGCCCTCCTCCTGCCGGGATAAACGGAGCCCTTGACCCCGTGCCCGAGTGCAGATCGGCTCCCGAAGCAAGGATGGGATTTAAATCAGTGCCGGCTACAAGCTACCATATATGTGCAATAAAGACACCCGAGGTCTGCCTTGTTTTGTTAAAGCCTTCGTACAGACCCGGAGCGAGAGGGGGAGATTCCCTCCCTCGAGGATGAGGAGAAATTCAGCCCCGAGCCCCGGCGGAGCTCTGGGGATGGTCAGCACTGCGGCGCGGCCGGCGGAGCGAGAAGGTGACGGGCTTGGAGATGCGGCTGGAGATCCTTCCGTTCCTTAAACTAATATTTAGACAGGACCCGTCTCCCCCTCCCGCGCCCGGAGCCGTCCCGCGCCGTGTTTGTGTTCTTGCGTGGCGGGACGGGCTCCAAGTACGAAGCAAAGTCCTGCGGCCGCCGCACAGGGCGGTGGGCACCGGGCCGGGCTCCCCCCGCGCCCTCCACCCCCCGGGGCAGCCCGAAGGACGCGGTTCTGCCCCGTTCGGCGCTGGCATCACCCGCCCCGCCGGATGCGGGCAGGGGGGAATAACCAGCGGCGCTGGGAGCGGGCACGGCGCGGGCAAAGAGGCTCTGCGGGAGCCCCGGAGCCGCCGCCGGTGCGGGGCAGGGCAGGACCGTGCCGGGCGCGGGGCAGGTGCCGGGGCCGCCCGCGGCGCTTACCTGGACGCGGGGCCGGTGGCAGCGCTCAGCTCGCCCCGCAGCCGAGCGAGTCCGCGGCTCCTCCGGAGGAGGCACCGGCTCCTTCTCGCAGCGGAGCCGACGGCGCCGCCCGGCCCCGCCTCGGTCCCTCCCGGTGCCGCCCCGGTCCCTCCCGGTGCCGGTCCCGCCCCGCCCGGGCGCAGCCAGCCAGACCTCCCGGTGCTGCTCCGGAGCCCGCCCCGAGTGCCGGTTCTACCCGCCTGGCATCACCCCTCTCCACTGGTTTCCCACCCTTGGACTCCCCGGTGCTGCCGCTGGACCCGGTGCCCACCACGGGCAGAGACTGGCCCGTCCCCGGTGCCCAAATGCCCCCCTGCATCTCCCATGGCCCTGCCCTGTGTCCCTTGGCTGGGGCTCCTCTCCACACTCTCCCATCCATGCAGAGGTTTGTCCTCTTGGAAACCAGGATGTTGCTTTGCAATGTAAGTGGTGGAGATGATGAGGAGACCCCAAAACAGGCAAATCCGACTTTGGGAGGAGTGCAGGTGCCCCTTGGAACGAAGCCAGGCTGGGTCACACCTGCTCAGGCACTTTTCCAGAGGCTGCTCTTGGCACGAGGATTTCAGGGAGCCAATGGCCATAGGAAGCAGAGGGACTGGAGTTTTGAGAGGAGAGACTTAGTGCTCCCTTAATGACATTCCTTCTCCCATCTTCCCAGTGTTTGTTTTCTCAAATATTAATATGCTGGGGCTGTTTTCTTTAGCACATGTCGAGTCTGGAGGGGTTCACTGGGGGCTCTGGGATCTGGGTGACCTTGGCACATTGGGACACCTTCCCAGGAGTGCTCTAGGGAGCCTTGGCCATGGTTGCTCCGTGTCCCCATGGCCCTGGCAGGAGCTGTAGAGGTGACCCTGGCACACAGACCACCCAAGTGCTGCTGGTGGCACTGGTGGCACTGGTGGGTGGGCAGCAGTTGTGGGTGCCATGACTCCTCTCTGACACGGGGAGGGCTCACCTGGACACATCTGGCTGCTCTGCAAAGGGCATTCCACGTCCCTCTCCTGCTCCCCAGCCTGCAGAAGGCAACAGCTGTCCTGCCAAAGCCCCAGTAGCTGCTAAACAAACGATTTAATGTGAACCAGCCTCGCCGGAGCAGGAGCAAACGTGCCCAAGGAGGCGTCGGAGCCATTACGGAGCCACAGCAGAGGCTCAGGAAGCACAGCCTGCTGCAATTTGCATCTTTCTCTTCAATTAACATTTTCCTAATGACATGTGTAACATGGTTAGTGATGTGTAGCTTCCATCCATCCCCATGGTGTTTGCTAAGAGCCCAAACTGTCAGTGTGTCTGGTTGTCACGGTGGGATTGTTGGGGTTGTCCTGGGCCAGGAGTTTGACTGTGATGATTCTTGTTGTCCCTTCCAACTCAGGAGAGTCCCTGATCCCCACACCCCACCCTGCTGTCTCTAATAAAGCTGGGACCAGCATCTTCTGCCTAAAATCAGGCCCCAGTGAAATCCAGAGTGTAACTGGGAGCCTCTGGCTCACGGAGGAGGTTTGGGAGTCGCTCATATTTGGCTTGGCTGCCTCTTCTTGACCAGTCAAGCCACCCTTGATCCGTCTGGATTTAAACCATCTCCAAGCTGGATGTTTGCTGGCTGACCCTGAGCAGATCCTGGAGATTCCCTCTGCTCTCCCAGAGTTTCCTGCTCCCAGCCTGGGTACCAGGCACTCTGCAGTGACATCTTGGATATCTTCCTTATGCAGCATCCTGAAAGAGCCATAAACAGCCCTGGATTCCCAGGATTTTGGCACAGGGAGGGCTGTGCTGCAGGTTGGTGGTTTTCCCCACACATGGGAGATGAGGCAGAGCAGAGACATGATGTATATCAAAAGGTTATGTTGTGAACCACTGGGATGGAGTGAAAAATTGGAACCAGCCAGAAAATTCACGGTACAGAATGTCACACACAAACCCCACAAGGAACAAGTGTCCAGAAATGCCAAGGGGGGAAATCCAAGCAATTAAGTAATTTGAAATGTCAAATAGCCCATGGACCCCACATTTGGACATGACAGATGAACAAAAACATAGACATTAAAAATTCCTGAAAACTAACAAAGGACTGATGATTAATTTCCCTCTGTTCCAGGGCAATCACATTATATACACACAAAGGAGTCATAAAAATTCCAGCATGACGGAACAAAATCCTTGCAGAGCTCCACAGATAAAATACAACCATACTGGAAGGAGCTGGAACAGTCCAGGGAAGGAGCATGCCTGGGGTTGCCTCCTGTGTATCCTCATGGAGAAAATACCTTTCCCAGGGGATGCCACTGCAGGTTCCACCTGGTGGAAGTGCTGGTGGACACGAATGGTGTGTCCCAGCTTGAGATGAGGCAAATCCTTCTTGGGGACAGCAGCAGGTCCCCCGTGGTCCCTCCAAACAGCCACAGGTGGGATGAACTGGGCAGTGTCCCCCTGTAAATGCCAAAGGAACTGGGCATGTGGGTGCACCAGTGGCACAAGCAAGGCTGGCTGAGAGGATGGCAGGGAGGAGACGAGGGAAGAGGTCAGCACCTCTGCCACGGCCAATTGGAAACTCCTACTGAGTCCCAAGTGCCGGAACTGAGTGTTTAGGACTGAGAGAAAATGCAGGGATAAAGTCAAATCGTTCCAGTCCAAGAGGCAGCTGCTTCCTTCAGTTCAGAGAAAGATATTCCAAACCAAAACCACAAAGAAAATATCATTAAAAGAGGCCGCAGTGTTGCTTGGTGACTTGTTCGTTGGCTTTTTGTGGGATGTTTTTCATCAAATCCATCTGTGGAGTCTGCAAAATTAATTAAGGAGGGGGTTGAGCGGTGCCAGGGGCTGAGGGGGTTTAGGGGCTGCCCCAAACGAGGAGAGAAGTCCCCTGAGAGCAGCAAAAAGCCACCCCAGCTCTGCAGAGATGGTTCCCCGGGACGGGGGTTGGGGTCCCGACATCCCGGCGTGTCCAGGGGAGCTGCATCCTGAGCGATCCCACCCTCTCCGGGGCTGCAGCCCAGCCCGGGGCTGCTCCTAATTCACTGCCCGCGGCCCCGAGCGGCCGGTGGGAACGTCATTGCCGTGTCCTGGAGGGAACGTCATTCCCGTCCTAATGGGCCGTGAAACTCCTGAACGCTCGGGAGGGATACCCGGAGTCCTGCCTGGGAAAAGCTGGAGGGAAAAGCGCGGGGATTGCGGCAAAACGGTGTGAAACAGCTCGGGAAAAGGCAAAGAGAGGGGTGAGACAGGAATGGGTGCAGGGCACTGGCCGTGTCCCCGTGTGCCCCCCTGGCATCCCCCGTGATGCCACCCCCTCCCAGCCCCCGATTTTCCGGCCAGGAGAGGTGTGCCGGGTGAGAGCCATGGCAACTCTTACACAGAGCGTCAACAAAAAGCACCGAAATAATGACTTTTCTCCCTGAAAGCCCCGGGGCGGGCGGGAGGCTCCGGGCCAGCCCCTCCTGCCGTAAAACAGCCTCGCAAACCTTTCAGCGGGTGCTGAAGGGCAGCTACGAGAGAACCCGCTCGGGCTCAGCCTCAGCCCAGCCTTGCTCCATGCACATCTTGTTCCCTCCCAGCCACGGGCACGGCTGTCAGATCCTCCCACAGTTCCAGGAGGGACAGCACAGATCCGAGGCTGCCCATTCCCTGCCCTCCAGCTGCCTCACCCAGCCTAAGGGCAGCTGGATCTTGGATTCTGGCCTGCAGAGGTGCGAGAGGGACACCTTGGGTTATTCCTATTTCTGTGTTTGGTGTACATCTTGAAAGAATATTTTACTTTGAACCCACAGCCAAAGGCTTCCAAAAATCTTTTTTCTTTTATAATGGAAAAATTCAGCTTGAAGGCAGTTTTGTGAGCTGGATGGGAAATTCTCCTCCTTTGGAGGCTGTTGGGAACTGTCCTCCACCTTCCTCCCAGCAAAGGCAACTCTCCCACCTCGCTGCTCAGCGGGGACTCAATTACACAGATGAGGCTGCCCAGAAGAGTTTGACACAAAACTGGGAAGCTGCCAAGAAATTCCTAATTGAAAGTGGTTCCTGACGTGTGTGTTGGTGGGGTCTGAACCTCCTCTGTCACTGTTGAGTTACGAGCACGCTCTGGGTTGAAATGAGGCAGAGTAAATCTAATCATGTTTTTATGAGCCCCTTTTCCTCCTGCCTGGGCTCAGCCCTGGGCACACGCTGTGCCTTTTGCCAGATCCATCTCTTTCCTTGGAGCCACACGTGGGATTATTAACAGATTAAAAGTTCAAGCTCTAATAACCTCAGTCCCCAAAAGCCAGTTCTGGTAGAAGAGCAGATGGGATTTCCAGCAGCAAGGACTGCAGTGTGTCCCTCACCTTCTCCCTGTGCCATGGTCCTGGTGGGATGTTTGGAAGGAATGGGATATGGAGATTTTGGGGGGACACACATGGGGGTCACACTGGAGGAGCTGAGAGAAGAGAAGTGTTGTAACATCCCCAGTGCCCTCGTGGAGTTTGTTTTCATGCCTGGCAGCAGAGTTGTCCCACACACCTGCATTTCTCCCACCTCCACCTGACCGTGGCCATCAGGCAGCCCCCAAATTCCCAGGGATCTTGCCCAGGGCTGTGCTCTGGAGCAGTAATGAGCCACTGTACAGCATCCTGCCTGCTGCCGGGATATCTCCAAAGGGCTGTTTCACACCTCCCCGGGCTGCAGGTCACAGACCAGATGTTCCCCATCAACAGGCAGATCCAAGGACATTTTACACCGGATTTAAGCCCTGCAGTCAAATTGCCTTCATTTTCTCAGAGGCAAGTGATACTTGTTCTTGGAGCGGCGTTTGGCTGGGAAAGGGGGGAATGCTGATGCACGAGGAGTCTGATCCATGGGATACAGAGCAGAGCCTGCCTTCCTGAGGGCTTTTCCAAAATAACTGCTGGCAGCTGGAGATGCTTGGATCTGGGAGAGCACGGGGATCAAGGATGCTGAGCTGCCCACCAGGTACCACAACCAAACCCTCCATTGCCCAGCCTGGCAGGGCAGGGAATGCTCAGAGGTTCTGCAGCCTGAGGGGGAGCTGAGCTCTTGGGATGCCACAAGAAGCATCCCAGCTCCACATGGGCTCCTTCTGGAGCTCTCCCACCAGGAACAGTCCTTGTTCTGCCACCCACAGGCACAGGAACCCCAAGGACTCTGGTCTTTCAGCTTCATCCCTATGCTGGAATCATGGCAAACCAGAGGGAGAGGGTGAATCCATGACCCACAGGCACATCCAGGGGAGAAGAATGCCTTTAGGTATTATCCCAGGGAATTGGTATCATTCCTCCTGGCAAAGCAGGACGTGAGGACTCACCTGCCCTGGGTGCCCAGGAGGGCTGAGCCCAGGAGCTCTCTCTGCTCACTCCTCCCTCCCCTTCACATTCCAGCCAGGTACAATCCTTTGACAAGCTGGCTCTGAGTGGGGCCATCCCACATTCTGGAGCCCTCCTGTGACTCCAAGCCCAGCTGAAGGTTTGCAGCTGGAGCTGCACAGCCCAGCAGCTTCCGACTGCTGCTGGGGCAGAGGGGCTCCACTTCAAAGCTGTTTGGCCTTTTATAAAAACCTCTGCCACGGAAATGGGGATGCCTGGAACTTCCAGATGCCTGGCAGGGCTGCAGATAAAACATTTGGATCGTTTGGCTGGAGGAGGGGGGGAAGTGTGGATATTACAGAGACATATGGAAGCATCAGTTGGAGCAGAGCCCTGCACTGCACAGAGACAGGTCTTGGCCCAGAGAGTGGGAAGCACTTGGAGAGAAGGAGCATTGGGATGAAGGAATGACCCAGAGTTTGGGATGAGCTGGGTCATGGCCTGGCTGGGACACCCAGCGTGGTGGGGGCTCAGCCCTGAACCCAGGGCTGGAGGGGACACCTGGGGCAAAGCTGTGGCATCCCAAGCACCTCCAGCATGGAATGGTTTGGGTTGGAAGAGACATTAAAGATCATCCCATCCCACCTCTGCCATGGGCAGGGACACCTCCCACTGTCCCAGGGGGCTCCAACCTGGCCTTGGACACTCCCAGGGCTGGGGCAGCCACAGCTGCTCTGGGCACCTGTGCCAGGCCCTGCCCACCCTCCTAAAAAACTTTCCTCATATCCATTTAAACAGACCCTCCTTTGGCTCCTCCTGCCCTTGGAAACACAGGAAGAGTTTGCAGAGTGCTCCCAGTCAACAGAAGTGCAAAACACAATGGATTCCCTTAAATCTCCCACCCGGCCCAAAGCCAAAGCCACCTGCCCCCAGGCCAAACGCAGCAGGAGCCTGTTCTCTGCCTCCTGAATGTGCCTCTGTTCCCAGCAGAGCCTTCCCCAGGGGCCCTGGAATCCCAGCGTGCAGCCAGCCCTTCCCAGCGCTGGCACGAGGAGCGCACCCTGTTCCTGCTCCTGCTCCTGCTCCTGTTCCTTCTCCTGCTCCTGTTCCTTCTCCTGCTCCTGCTCCTGCTCCTGCTTCTGCTTCTGCTCCTGCTCCCGCTCCCATTCCCGTTCCTGCTCCTGTTCCTGCCCCGGCTCCTGCTCTGCTCCTGCTCCCGGGCGTTTGGCACCACTGCCCGCGCTGGGAGATGGGCAGCAGCTCACTGGGAATGCTGGGGCTGCAGCAGGGACAGGTGAGTGCCCAGGGCTCACCTCTGGAGCTGCTTTACCCTCATGATTTACCCTCATGATTTATCCTCTGGACATGATGCATTTTGTAACATGTATTTCCATTTAAAAGGATCCACTCAGAAGGGCAACTGAACCAGCAGGGAGAGAGATTTGTTCCATATTTACACCTCAAAAAAAGGAATTTCAGATCCAGCCTTTCCTAGACCTTTCCATCTACCTCCCTCTCCTGCCAGGCAACCCTGCACACCAACTCCCCAGCCAATAAATCCTCCTCCTCATTAAACATTGCGGGTCTCAATTAATTAAATGAGCACAACAACCACAGTCCCTTCAGCAATTAGAGAAGTGGCTGAGTAATTAGATGGAATGTTAATTTAATTTCCAGGAGGGGGAAAGAAAAAAAGAAAGAGAGGAAAAGAAGAAGGAGCAAATGAGATTACACTTGATGAGGGGGAAATCAAAAGTCACTTAATCATAGAGCAATTCAAGTTCCCCAAACTTTGGGGCTGGAAAATAAACCCTTGAAGGGCAGAACCACCTGGGTGTGTTGTGAATGATGCTCCTCCAGGTAAAATACCACCTGAATCCACGTGGCCAGGGATTTGTGTAACACCCACCCTGGCTTGGCCAGGCCTTTTCCCTTCATCAGGGAACAAGGAGAAGGATTTGGCCTTGCAAACAACAGCTTCGTCCTGCCCATACCTCCAGATAATGCTCTTATCAGCCTTCCTCAGCTAAGTGAGATCAGTCCTGCTCTGCCAGCAGAAGCAGAAATGCAAGGGGGGCAGCTCCCTGCGGCTCAGAGACTGGAGGGAAACCAGGACTGGCATTCCAGGGCATGGACACACCGGGTCATTCCCAGTGCCAGCAGCTCCAAGGCCACTCCTCGCTGGTGCCAAGCTCTGAGCAGCTGCACCCGCATGGCACGTGCCCTTCCAGCGGGTTGTCTCCTCTCTGCATGTTTCCTGCATCTGTTTTTGATTTAATTTTTGCATTCCAGGCATTGGCAGCACCAACAGGTACCAGGTTTCACCCAGGACCCCTCCCTGATCCCGGAGCCCCCCCAAGGTTTGCCACTGGGATCAGGGGCATGGAATGGAAAATCCCTCTTATGGCACAAAACATGGACAAGGGGGGGATTTTCCACTTCATCCCCCAACTCCTCTACACGGGGGGGATATTCAGCACCAAATTTGCTGGAGGGGCATTAGAAGGGCTGGGGGGTCTTCCCCTTCCAGCGCTGCCTCTCAGGGGATGGGACGACATTCCCAGCCCCTCGGTGCTCAGCGAGGAGCAGGGGTGGGTGCCAGGCTCTTGGGCACCCTGACCTGCCCGAGCTCAGCTCTCGGTGGCCTCCAGCCTTATCCCAGCCCGCGGCAGGGTCTGGAGATAAAGGCAGGTTTTGTTGGGTTTAATTAGCGCTGGCGTGGCAGAGCTTGTGTGTGCCAAGGGCTGACAGGCAGCTTAATTAATCCGCTCACCGCTGTCACTTGGAGACAGCCAGCAGGGAGGGGGGAACCCTGGAGAGGAGCAGGGAGTCTGAGCAACACGGAAAAGCCAGCGGGGAGAGGGCATGGAGGGAGGTGTTTGCTCCTTGTTGATGTTTTTCCCCTTTCTCCCCTCGCAGGGATAAACCTCCTCCCTCTCCGGAGCTGCACTGATCTCTGAGAGCAGGAACTCCTTCAGCTACAAAGCTGGAAAACTCAAACCCTTCCCCAGGAAACCATCCAGGGCCGGGGCAGGGCGTTTTTGGAGGGTAAAACAGGGAGTCGATGCCCCTGCAGCCCTTTGGGAAGCAGCAGATGGTTTGCAAGCACCACGAGTCTGATTCTATTACAGTAAAGTGTGTGAAATAAAGCAGAGCAGAAGCCTGGTGGGAGCAAACACCAGCACGAATTCCAGTGCCCACAACTCGCTGGCTTTTAATTAGGATGAGGTGCATCCACAGCAATCCAGGAGGAAAAAACAAATCCCCATTTTCCACCAAACAGCTGGATTTGAAACACTGTAAATGCTTCAAGTGTTGTAAGGCTGGAGGCCACGAGGGCAGGAGGGGAGTGGAGGTGGCAGGAGCTGCAGAGACTGGACTGTCACTCGGGGACAAGGGAGATGTTGCCACCTCTGTGACATGTCCCAGGAAGGGTTTGGTGTTCACACCCTGCCCTTCCTGCCTCCCATGTGCCGATGGAAGAGTGTGGGATGTGGCAGGTACAGGCTTGCTCAGGAAAAAAGAGCAGCAGGAGAGCTGGGGCTGAGCCTGGGGAAGGCTCAGGGGAACACAGTGGTCACTTCTGCTCGAGGAAAATAAGGAGAAGCTGGGATGGGTGAAGAGAAAACGGGTATCAAACCAAGAGTGCCCAACTGGGCTTTTTAGCCTGGAAAACAAGGAGCAAGGAGGTAGGATGGAGCACTCCCCATGCCCTCCAGATTCCTCCCTGCAGATCCCAACCTCAGCATCCTGAGTCTCTGCCCCTGCCATTCCAGATCTCCTCACTCAGATTCAAAACTCCTGCCTGGATTTGGTGCTAATCCCCACCATGCATCAGGAAAGCTCAAGCAGGGATTGTCTCTGGAGGAGGAAACTTCAGTCACTCCCAAAATATGGCTCTGCTGGGTGCTGCCCAAATTTAAAGCACACAAATAAAATCAGGAATGAAGCCCATGAGTCAACACAATGTCAGGCATAAGACAGGAATTAGTTAGGAGTAAAGGAGGGAATAAGCCATGGATCTCCTAAGTGAGGGCTTGGGTGGGTGCCAGGCTGGGCTGCTCCTGCCCTGGGCTGCAGGTCCTGGCCTGCATCCCTCAGAATTCCCTGTCCAACTGCTGGATCATCCCCAGGAACCTCACAGGGAACAGGCAGAGGTGCCTCACTGCTTGGCTGGTTCATGGGATGAGGAACCCACAAGCTGGACTTTGATGATCCTTGTGAGTCTCTTCCAACTCAGGATAGGAAGGTACCATCCAGCACCTGAAGGAGCCACAAGAAACATGGAGAGGGACTTGGGACAAGGGATGGAGAGACAGGACACAGGGAATGGCTTTGCTCTGCCAGAGGACAGGGTTAGATGGGATATTGGGAAGGAATTCCTCCCTGGGAGGGTGGGCAGGCCCTGGCACAGGTTGGGCAGAGTAGCTGTGGCTGCCCCAGCCCTGGGAGTGTCCTAGGCCAGGCTGGAGCACCCTGGGACAGTGGGAGGGGTCCCTGCCCATGGCAGGGGGTGGAATGAGATGATCTTCAAGGTCCTTCCAACCCAACCCATTCTGTGATTCTGTGATTCCATGATGAGATTCTACGAAATTCAGTCCCTGCTCCACCAGCAGGCTCAGGGATCCCTGCAGGAGATCCACTTGGACCCAAACAGCCCAAAAAGGGAGCAAGGAGGACATTTGCCTAGTGGCAAGCTGTCCTTGCTGTACAGAATACACTCAGAGATCCCAATTCCTTGTCTCCCTGAGCTGCTCCCATGTCCTGGAGCAGAACAGCGAAAAATTGAGCCTTTTCTTAAGCGTGTCCCCTCCTCTTCGAGCCCCGGCGAGTGGGGAGGGGACACAGAATCTGCTCCCGGGGCTCTGCAGAGCTTGCATAATCCCCGCAGCGCCCCCGGGATGCTGCTGCCCTTCATTGTTTATTTGCTGAGCAGCAATTAGAGCAGCGTAATTACAATCAGCGCTCGTTTACATAAAGAATCACTTCTCTTGGCTTCTGGGCGCCCCTGCTCTCCGAGCCACGTGCCAAGACAAACCTCGGGAGCCACGGACGGACCTTGGGAGTGCAAAACTTACCGTGCCACGAGGGGCAGGGGAATGGAAAACGGGAGAGAAAAAGGGTGAGGGCCCCCCCAGCCGGTTTGGCTCAGGTTTCCCTCGGGATGAGAGGCTGGATGGGAGCGCTGGGGTGTTTACATGTTCTGTCAAGGGGACAGCACAGCAACGCCGCACCTTTTAATTGGGACTGAAGAGCTCCATCCCAGCAATGAATGGGTTGGCAAAGGTGGGAGCATCACTGCTGTGGTTCCTCCTTGCTGGCATCAAAAGCCAAACGTGTTTATGTGGGATCAAGAGCTTGGGCAGGGTCAAAACTCACCTTTATGTGTTGCAGCATCTAAAGGTTAAAAGAAAGTCCAGAGACAGCAGCTCGTCCTGAGTTTTCTTCCTTCCCTGCAGCAGGCTGGCTTGGCTTTGCTCCTGAGAAATCAAAGGAAAGGCTGTAAGTATTAGGTTGATTTTCTAAACAATTCCCCTCTGAGCTTTTAAATAAGACCCAGGTTTTCGAGTAAGAGCAGTGCAGAGCTGCTGAAAACAGCAGCGAGGGAAAAACCCACTTTTCATCCACAAAAACACTCGGATGAAAATATTTACATTTTCTTCCTCTATGTTTTCAAGGCTTTGTTGAAAAAAAGGAGTTTTTCGTTTGGGAAAGCAGCTTCTCTGAAACTTCAGGGGGAAAAAAAACAAAGCAAAAGTTGATTGATCTCTTCCAAAGTTCAGTAGGTTAAAGGAAGGCAGTAGCTAAAAAAAATTGAGTTTAAAATCAGGTGCTTTGAGAAGCATTTTGGGAGAAAAGCAGCTCTTTTGAGGGGTTTTACACTGACTCCCTCATCCCATCAATTCTTGCCCTCACTTCAGATAAAAAAACTCATCTGATTTTTTTGGCAGATCTATGAAAGTCAGGAACACGTGGCCTAATTATTAACTGGGCTAATTATTATTCTTACTGATGATGGCTAAATGTCCCTCTTCAGTCCTCTCTTTTCTTTCCCTCCCCCAGGTTTCCCAGGTATTTTGAGTGTTTCCCCACACCCAGTTGTGAATTCCTTGTGCCACTCCAAGGACCTTCACCCCTTCCAGCATCCCCACCTTGTCCTGAGCCCTGCCCGGGCACAGAGGAGGAGGGAGCCTGGCAAAGGCTCTGCTCCATCCTGTCCTGCCAAACTCTCCTTGCTTCCCTCTGCCACACCAAAACGGTGGGACAGGTCCCTGCTGCCTTTATCCCTTCCCCTGCATCCCAAGAGCTCTTTGGTTTTCCCACTTCAGCAGCCAACAACTGGGGGGGGATTTTTCCCAGGGCTTTTTTGGGGATGTAAATAGGATGAAGGAGGCAGGAAGGGCTGGTCTCGAGGGAGAGGATGTCTGTGAGTGCTGCCTCAGGAGAGCACTTGTCTGGGCTTCCTGGCTGCTCCCTGGGATCTGTTCTGCATCCAGGGAGGTGCTGACAGGCTGTGCCTTGCTCCTGGCAGCCACAGCAGGGAGAGGGATTCACTCTGAGCTCAGGGGAGGTGAGGGTGGGCTGAAGGGACCTTAAAGCTCATCTCCTTCCATGGGCAGGGACACCTCCCACTGTCCCAGGGTGCTCCAACCTGGCCTTGAACACTCCCAGGGCTGGGGCAGCCACAGCTGCTCTGGGCACCTGTGCCAGGCCTGCCCACTCTCCCAGGGAGGAATTTCATCCCATTATCCCACCTAACCCTGCCCTCTGTCAGTCTGAAACCATTCCTTCCATCCTGTCACTCCATGCTCTTGTAAAAAGTCCCTGAAAGAGTCTGCCCAGAAGTCACATCATTTGTGTTTTAAGGGAGGACATTCCTAAATCTCACTTCTCCTCCCTCTCCAGAGACACTTTCTTTGCCCTTCCTGGGCCAAACCCCTGATGTGCTCAGCTCCCCAGCACTCAGTCAATGACTGAGTTCCTGGATAGCTGGAATGAATCAGTCACAGGATAAGGAGCTGTTTCCAGTCCCAGTAAATCACTGGCAGAAGGAGACAGCAGGCCTGTGTGTGAGGTGACTGTGGATGAGGTGCAGGAAGCAATCCCAGGTAGGTGATGAGCCACTCCAAGGTTTTGGGTTCTCCTGCCACAAAAGCCCTGGACTCTCCAGACACCTCAGGGATTTTGGTGGCCCTACCTGTAGCAGCAGGAAGTTGTTTCCTTCTGAACATTCCCCTCCCTCACACAGCTCCCTGGGGCAATCAGCCAAAAACGTGCAGGGCTTAGGAATTAAAGTCATTCCATCCCATCTCACAGGCAGAATCCTCCTGGTGAGACCCAAGGCCCCTCAGTCTGGGCTGTCCCAGTTAGGTGCTCAGGCAGCCCCACCCTCTCCCCCAGCCCCGTCCCCTCCTCCCTGTCCCTCTCCTTAGCACGGATCGTTCCCTCGGGCCCGGAGCCAGAGCTCATCTCCGGAGGATACATTTTTAGACAGTTTACAAATTCTGGCTTCCTGCTTTTAAATATCTTGGGTTCTTTTGTTTTCCATCACCTGGGCAGAAGTAGGTGTGAGAGGAGTCCGTGTCCCCGTGTGACTCGGGGTGACCCTCCCCTGAGTGGGCAACTTCCATGGCTTTGGAAGGAGCCATAACCCAAACACCCTGGAGGCATCTCAGCCCTGTTTCCCCACTTCTGTGATGGGACAGAACCTTCTGCCCTGCACAGCAGGGTGGGAGAAGAACATCATCAGAACGGAGGTGCCCAGACCCACCGGGGGAAGGACCCACTGGAGGAAGGACCCACCGGGGTCCCTCTGAGGCTCCATCACGGCTCCTGCCGTGTCCTGGGGTGGCCCAAAGGACCAGCACCAGGCTGAGGTGGCATGTCAGACCCCAGCACGTTCCTGCTGTGTTTCTGCTCCCAGGCAAGCCCGGGCCAGGCGGCACACAGAGCGTGCTCTGTCTCGCACAGCCGGGCATGCCAGCACCGCCACCCACCCCGGGCAGCTGCTGGGGGGCTGTGGCTACCTGGGGGCAGAGGGGTTTGGCCACATCTGGCTTCCCTTCAGAACTCTTCTCCAACTCTGGTTGGACACACCACCATCCCTGGACCGTCTCGCTCATTCCTTGCCATAGAACCACAGTGAGTGGTTTTCCCGATGGCGATTTCGTATCAGCTGGAACAGAAGAAAAAAAAAGGCATTATTTTCACACAGAAATTCTATCAAACACTCTGGAAAGGTGTTGACTCTCCCTTGAGTGGCAAGTGGCTGGCAGCAGCTTGGCACTGGTCTGGTCTCCAGCCCTGAGCTCAGAAACCCACCCCAGGCTGGCAAACAGGGTGGCAGGACTTTGGGAAGGCCTAGCCCAGCCAGGGGTGCTAAATCCCAGGTGCTCCAGGCCCCTTCCAGCCTCTTGGACAGGGAGATGCCCCATTTTGCAGCAGGATCAGGGAGCTGCAGGAACAAGAGAAGTGGGATGGCAGCAGTGGCTGTGCCACCTCAGTGACTGGGGAGATGCTGCTTTGATTGTGAGACATCTCTCCTCAATCCCAGCTCAGCAGCAGCTCCCACACCACAGAGAGTTAAGAAGGGACTAAACCCAAGCACAGCTCTCAGGAGCTTTGGGAGAAAAGCTCCTCAGGAGCTCTGCTGGGAAGGTGCCTGAGCATCCCATCCCTGCTCCATCCAGCACAGAGCACAAGGTCCCCTTGGAGGACCCCCAGCCCAAGCCCTGCGAGGGGCCAGAGCTGTCCTGAGCCAGGAGCTGCATCCTGGCCTTTTGTTCTCCAAGGAGAGTGTGCAGGAATTGGGTGCCAGCCATGAGAGCCTGTGCTGGTGCCTGCTTCCTCCCTTGGCACGCAGCGGTGCCGGGCGCCTCTGGCCAATTCGTGCTTGCGTAAACAGCCCGAGCAAGGAAGACAAACGAGGCTGAGTGGCAGGGGAGGCTGCAGCTCTGCCAGGCAGCCCTTCCCTGGGCATCAGGGAATGCTGTGGGCCTCTGGAGCCACAGATTGGGGCATCCCCCAAGGTGCTCTGGGAGATGGCTGAGACTGGGTCCCTCAAATCACCACCCGCTGGTTGTACGGGCATGAGCAGGAGGGTTAAAGTGGTTTGTAAAGTGGCA
This sequence comes from Sakesphorus luctuosus, assembly GCA_013396695.1. NCBI lineage: Eukaryota > Metazoa > Chordata > Aves > Passeriformes > Thamnophilidae > Sakesphorus > Sakesphorus luctuosus. The sequence continues at coordinate 110,450 of VWZD01007938.1, read as the reverse complement.
AAAAAACTCAACCATGGAGAAAGATACTGCAGTCAGTGAGCCTGGAGAAGAGGAGGCTGAGGGGACAGCTCATCACAGCCTACAACTTCCTTATGAGGGGCAGCTCCAATCTCTGCTCAGTGTGAGCAGGGGCAGGACCCAGGGTGGGGCTGGAGCTGTGCCAGGGGGTTGGGATGGAGCTCAGGGAAAGGTCCTTCCCCAGAGGGTGCTGGGCACTGACCAGGCTCCCCAGGGCAGTGGGCAAGGCCCCAAGGCTGCCAGAGCTCCAGGAGGGTTTGAACATCACTCTAGGGGACAGGGTGGGCTGGTTGGGGTGTCTGTGCAGGGCCAGAGGTTGGACTGATGGTCCTTGGGGGTCCCTTGCAGCTCAGGATATTCCAGGAGTCTATGAAAATAAAAGTTTCCTTGAGTTGTAACCATTCCAGAGAGCCAAGCTCAGGCTCATGTCCCATACCCATGGCAAGATTTCCTGTGGCTCTGATGGGTGGGGGTTCCAAGCCTGTTGCCACCAGGCAGAAAGTTCCTCCCACACCCCAGGTCTCTCCAGGTGCTCCACGGGTGAGCACTTCTGACCTCCCTGCTGCTCATCCCAGGAAGCTGATAAGGCACATGGTGGGATTCTTGGGGTTGTCCTGTGCAAGGGCAGGAGTTCAACTTTGTTGATCCTTTTGGGTCCCTTCCAACTTAGGATATTCCATGATTCTTTGATCTCCCTGATCACCTCTTTGATCATCCCTGCAGGGACCCTGATGCTTCCCACCCACACAGATCCTCCACTTGCTGCCCCAGCCCCAGGGTCTGTGTCTGAGCTGCATCTTCTAAGGGATACAAGAGGTTAATATTAAAAAAAAAACCTGTCTTGAGCCCTGCTAATGCCTCTGGAGAAAGGAGCACCCCTGCCAAGAAGCTTATCTGAGGCTCTTTGTGAACAAAGTGAACCCTGGAAGGTGGCAAGGCTCAGTGACAGGGAGCAGGGATGCAAGCCAAGATCCCTGCCTCTGGCTAGAGGAGAAATTTCCATCTTAGAGAGGAGCCACCCCATTCCAATAACCCTGCTGTTCCCACCACTGGGAAGGGCCTGGGAGGGTCGAGGACCTTGTTCCTTGGGAGCTGCCAGAAGCATCTCATGGCTCCGACTGCAGGGACAGACCCCCCGACTGAACAGCATCCTGTGGGTGCAGCACAGGGCAGGTGCCCATCCTCTGAGCTCCAGGGTGGCTCTGCCTTCCTGCTGGCCCCTGCACCTCCTAAACTGGCACAGAGGAGAGCCCTTTTTCCTGGTCATTAATCCCTGCAGGGACATGGTGTTCGAGGCTGCTCTGGTTTGAGCTCCTCTAAAAACCTGGAATCAGTAGACACAACGAGCCTGTCAGCCCTTCTGGAAAACAACCTGAATGAGCTGAATGTCTGATGAAAATATATATGGGAAAATCTCCCAGCAGCCAGAACTTCACAGAGGCCTCGACTCGAACTTTCTGCTTCCCAAATCCTCCCGAGACTGGGAATAGAGAGTGGCTCCAACAGAGCACTCTTTGCATCCCAAGGCCGATAAAGATCAGCTGTGACCCAGCACAGTCCATCTCCAGCTCTCTGTTTGTTTTTCATTGGGTGGCTCAGAACTGAGTTGGGCCCCACCAGTTCCTGAGAATGTAATCCCACAGATCCCTCCTCTGGAGCTACTGTGGAGCAGCTTCGTGACCCCAGACATGGAGCCCCCTCTGTGCAGCAGCTCCATGACCCCTGGATGTGGAGCCCCCTCGGTGCAGCAGCTGGGACACAGCCCCCTCAGCCCAGGATTTATTGCCTCTGCAGCTGGAAAACCTGCTGCAGCCCCAGGAAAGCTCAGGAGGCAAAATCTGAGGGAAACCCTGTGCCCTTCCTAGGGAAAGGCAGAGAAAGCCATGCAAGGTAGAGATACAGGGAAGGGATGGCTGGGATGGACTGGAGATGTGAAGGTGATTCATCCCGCTGCTCCAGGTACAGACAGAGCCCTTCTGTGAGGTCCAGGTAAGCACTGAGCTGCTCCCAGTGTCTCCTCCTCTCCATGGGAACTGGAACTCACTGTCCCAGGTTGGATTTATCCTCTAAAATCTGTGTAGGAGACTCGTGAGATGTTTGGTGCTCCCTGGGGGACAAGGGCAGGAACAGGTCTGTCTCCTCCAGCAGGGAGGAGCTGAGCTGTGAAGATCCCAATTAGTCTTGGCAGGCAGCACGAGCGAAATTTCCTCTTATCCTCGTGCCCTGCCATGGGCAGAGCCCTCCTGCTGATCCCCTGGAGTGGCAGCAGGGTTTAATCTCCATGGAGATGGATCTAATACCCATCCATGATCCGCGGGTGGTGGCTCGGCTGCTTTCAGCTCCTGAGGAGCCAGGCTGCCTCCTGACTCCTGTTCTCCATCCCTTTGGAGGTTGGGATGCCAGGGCAGGGCTTGGGAAGTGCTCTCCAAGCCTCCAGCCTGTGTGGACAAGAAGGGGAGAAGCAAAACCCCCAGTGCAGGTGGGGGTGACCCTCAGCACATGTAGGACCTGCTCACCCCTCCAGGATTTGGCCAGCTGGGAGAGGCCACAACTCCTCCTGGGCCTGCAGAGCTGGGAGACACTCCCCAAATCCAGCTCCTGGAGCAGCACTTGGCTTTCTCAAAGGATTCACCATTAGGGAGAGATTTATCTTGGATTTGACTTCCCTTCCTTTGCAAAAACCCTGTTTGGACAAGGCAGGGCAACATCCTCGCTCGGCACAGACGGGGATTAGAGCAGCAGATGCTTCTCTGCTCACCCCAGCCAGGGAAATAGCCCTAAAACACTCAACAGAGAGAGTTTGTCTTTTCCCAGCTGGACACTTCCCTCTGGCTGTTTTGAAGCTGCAGTCCAGGCTCTCCACAGCCCAGCACACACATCTGAGCTGCCCAGTGGGTGGTCTCTGGGTGCCGAAATCCTGCACGGCTGCAAAAATGCACCTGCACGTTGGGTGTCCTGGAGAGAGACCTGAGGAGGCTGCACAGCCCAGGGCTGGGGCTGGAACACCCCTCAGGAGCAAAGGGCATCCTTTGGCATGGCACAAACCTTGTTTGTGGTACCAACACAGCAGGTTCTGGAGCTGCTGCTGGACAGAGATGGCAGCAGGTCACAGAATCATGGAATGGGTTGGGTTGGAAGGGACCTTTCAGCTCATCTCATTCCAACCCCCTGCCATGAGCTGGGACGCCTTCCACTAGCCCAGGTTTCTCCAAGTCCCATCCTTGAGCATTTCCAGGGATGGGGCAGCCACAACAACCAGGAGGTTCAGAGCTGAACCACTCAGATGGCTGCAGGGTGAGCTGCTCTCTCCATTCCCAAAGCTGGCTGGTTTTTATGGAATCAAAGGAGCTCATCTTGGCATCCTCAAAATCAGCTGCCACTACAGAAGATTCCCAAGAAAGCCAATCCTATCTGGGACCCACCTGCTGAAGCAGTAACAGGCAGGGAGGGAGCCAGAAGGCAGGAGGGGCTCTGCCTGTGAGTTTTCCCTCCCTCTCATTCTTGTGGTGTCAACAGGACAGAGCAGAGTGGCTGAAGACATTTCCTAGAAGAAAAGAAAGCAGGGATCAGTCATGAGAAGGTGCTGTAATGGATGGGCTCTAATTCAAACTCCAAGAGAAGCCTGTTGCTTCTGAGATTATTCCCTCCCCTCTGCCAAAGGGAGACAACCAAAGGATCTGAACATTTCAGCTCTGCTTCTCCAGGTGACAGCAGATTATCTGGCTCTCTTGCTCACCCCAAGCTCTCTCACTGCAAGGACTGGCAGAGCTGCTGCTCTCTCAGACACCCCTAAAAGCCTCTCTCCTCCCTTGTGAGTCCCCTGTGTCCCTGGCAGCAAGGACAAGGCAGGGATTTGGCACCCCCAACCCCAGCCCAGCTGGCTCCAGGACACCCCAGTGCCAGGCCAGCCCCTCACTGTGGCACAGAGGTTGTGTCCAGCCCACTGTGGTCCTGCTCTCTCTGGCTGAGCCTCCTCACAGGAAGCACTGCTGGGATAATGGTCGTGTCTGAACTTATTATCCCAATTACTGCACTCTCTGTTTTCCTGGAGCCTCAGCCAGACCCCGAGACTATTTATCTTGGCTGTGAAATTCCCACCCCTCGCTGCACAGCAGGAGCACAAAACCACAGAGATGTGTGAATAGAAACCAAGGCAGAAACCACCACTGAGCTTGCAGGCAAAGGGCCTGTCCTCTCACGGCTCAGAGCCCTGGAAATGGTGGCCTGAACAGCATCTGCTGGGACCTCTGGACCTGCTGCTGCTCAGGGGGTCTCAGAGCTCTGTCACCTCTGATTCCCTGCTCCTGCCTTGCAGCTCTGGCATTGCAGCCAGCCCAGCACCTGGAAACCTCCTCACCTGTGCCCAGTCCTGCCCAGACTCTCCCATACCTGCTCTCATTTCATGGTGTGATGGTCCCAGCTCAGTCACAGAGTGGAAGGTGCTGGACCCCACCCTCCTGTGAAAGATGCATCCATCTTCTCCTCTAGTTGGAAAAGATAAGGATTGGGAAGGCACAGAGCTGCTGGTGGGTTTGTCAAAGTCAGGAGCAAACAACAGCTCTCTGGGTGATCCAGAGACAGCCCCAAAATCACCACAAAGCAACCAGGTGAAGATCTCCCCCATCAGTGTCACAGCAAATCCCACAGGGTTTCACTCCACGAGTTCCCCAAAAGTCAATCCAGTCTAATTTTAAGCAGCTCTGACACTGAGATTCCCTTTCTCCCCTCAGGAGACTCTCAGGCCACATCTCCATGGCAGATTTCGTACAGCATTTCCTCATCCACTTGGACGTGGACCCAGCTGAGACCATCTGGTGTCGATGGCTGTGCAGAGGTTCCTGCCTGAGCTGGAACATCTGAGGTTTGCTCAGCCCCACCAAACAACGAGGCTGTAGCACATGAAACAACAGAGCAGGGTCAGGATGAGGCCCTGAGTGGGAGCTTTGATCCATGTTGGTCATGGAGGCCACAGGGACAGGGACACTGGGAGGGGTTCCCTTCACTGAGGGTTGGACTTTTGTCACTTGGCCAAAATCAGGGGCTACTTCATCGAATCCTGGAATGGTTTGGGTGGGAAGGGACCTTAAAGCCCATCCAGTCCCACCTCTCTGCCACGGGCAGGGACACCTCCCACTGTCCCAGGTAGCTCCAACCTGGCGTTGGGCACCCAGGGCTGGGGCAGCCACAGCTTCTCTGGGCATCTGTGCCAGGGCCTGCCCACCCTCCCAGGGAGAAATTCCTTCCCAATATCCCACCTGTCCCTGCCCTCTGGCAATGGGAAGCCATTCCCCTTGTCCAAAGTTCTTTCCTCAGCTCTGTATTCCCTCCCAGTTCTTCTGTCCTTCTCCCTCATCCTGAAGCCACGATGACCCCAACACTCCCAGCAGGTTTCTGGGGCAAGGAGCAGCCCAGCTGCCACCTGAGCCCCACCAGGTGATGTGGGGCCAGACCTCCCCGAGGATCTCTGTGCATCCAGGGCTGATTTCCCAGCAGGGGGACAAGGATCTCACATTCCTTCCCCAGGAGGGACTGAGATCTGCCTTTAATTTGCACACAATGATCTCAGACCAACCCTACAAACCACAATTGGAACTTTGCAGTGAAAGCCAGTGTGGTTGGAGTAACACAGCCCTGTGGGGTTCCCATTGCAGAACACTCCCAAGGCAGTGCAAACCACGCAGGGATCCAGCAGAGAGGAGCTCTGGGGAAGGGGAAGCACTGCTGGGACTGTTTCTTGTTTCCATCCAGGCTGCAATCCCTGCAGAGCAGGGCTGGAAGGGGCTGCAGGGCTTTGATCTCCTCCCAGGACCACGGCAGATCCTCAGGAGGTGCCACATGCTGGAGCCTCCTTAGAATCCTGGAATCATCAGGGCTGGCAAAGCCCTCTAAGACCAGCCAGTCCAACCATTAACCCAGCACTAAATCGTGTCCACAAGGGCCACATCCACATGTTTTTTGAACACTTCCAGGAGTGGAGACTCCAAAATTGCTCTGGGCAACCTATTCCAGTGCCTGACCACTCCTTCCCTGAAGGAATTGTACTCCATATCCAACCTGACCCACCCCTGGCACAGCTTGAGGCCATTTCCTCTCCTCCTGTCCCTGTTCCCTGGAGCAGAGCCCAACCCTCCCTGGGTCCCCCCTCCTGTCAGGGGGTTGCAGAGAGTGAGAAGGTCCCCCCTGAGCCTCCTTCTCTCCAGGCTGAGCCCCTCCAGCTGCTCCTGCTGCTCCAGGCCCTTCCCCAGCTCCATTCCCTTCCCTGGACATGAAGTTCTGGGGGAGATTCTCTGCTTTACCCCACACTGAGGGCTCAGGGTCAGTGTAGGACAGAAAACTGAACCCCCAGGCCAAGGTCAAAGTCTCTCTGTGCTGGAGGGTCCTTGAGGGGGTCAGGACCTTGTCCAGGGCATCCCCCTGGTCCCTGCTGAGAAGGGGCACCCAGGAGCTTGGAGCTCTCCATCCCAAATGCTGCCCAGTCCCACGGATCCCTCCCTTCCCAGCAGGGGTGGGAGCTGGTTCCCATCACCCTGCAGCTCTCACCAGTGAGGTCATTTTATTTCCTGAACAAGAGTGGCCAAAGCCTCCCCCCACCCCCAGCCCACAGCAGCTCACAGACACCAAGTTAATTAAAACTTGTATCCAAAATATAAGTCACAGTTAATATCTGGCATGAAATACTCCAAAGAGAATGTGCAGATCCAAGCCCTGAGCAGCAGAGTAGGAGCTGATTTCCTTTTAGGCCATACACACATATGCACATACATATAAAACAGAAATATACAGATGTGTGCACATATTCTGAAACACAGAGAGCTTTAACAAACCTGCCTGGACTCCACAGGTGCCCCAAAGTCACCAAGCAGCAGGAATTCCTGGTAAAATCTCATTGCAGAAATTGTCAGAGCTTCAAGCAGCTCAGAAGGGAAGACCCTGGTGTTGTCCAGCCCCTCTGGAGAAGGTGGGCGACACCATCAACCCCAATTAGTGCTGCAAACAATGTCTTACCTGCATTTGTGATGGGGAGAAGCATCTCACACCTTATGGGCTGTTTCCTTGATAATAAATCTGTCATCACCATCCTCTGTATCTTGGATGTTTGGTTTTCCTGAGCTGGGCTTAGCAGAGACTTTTGTAAGGCCAGACTTGGTTAATCCAGGGGAGCCTCCTTTGCTTTTCACTTGCTGCAGGCAGGGCAGGAAGCAGATCCCAAGTTCCTAAAGTGGTGGAAGAAAGGAGTAAATCACCCAGGGTGTAAAGGAGAGGGGGATTAACTCTGTGGACTCCCCACCAGGGGCTGAGCCCCTTTTCCTCCATGAAGTGACTCCTGGTGGGGCAGAGCTCGAGGGCACTGCCCAATCCCTGCCCCACAAATCCTCTCCCACGCCAGGATGGGGCTGTTCCACACCCTGCAGGGAGCTGGGACAGCTTTGCTTCCAGCCCTGGGGAGAGCTGGGAGCACACTCTGCCCCTCAGCTCATTAAACATCTGAAATTCCTGGCTGAAAAAGAACTCAAAATAATAATTCAGGTCTGTTTCTAACCTTGGGTGGCTTCACTTTCTGCTTTTGCCATTCTCCTCTTAATGACTCCCAGAGCTGAGATGGCAGGAGAAGGATTGATATCCAGACTTGCTCCTTCAGGGATATTGGGCTGATTATTTTATTGGAGCCAGGAGTAAAGATTTCTGTTTTTCCAAGACAGGGGAAAGCATGTTCAGGCTGATAAATATCTGTCAGCAAAAGCCAGGAGGTGATGGAGTGAATTAGAAGGGGAAAATAAAAGACAACAAAGCCCTGTCATTCCCAGTGGAACATCTCAGTGGCCTTTTCTTCCATGCAGGATTTCCAAGAGGTTTCTTGGAGTGTTTGCTGCAGGTTTGCACATCTGCTGGTCTATGAAGGGGATGGACCACCAGATCTTCATTTTAATGAACATCCTTCTTAGGAATCACAATTAAGATGCTTCCCAGCACCAGTTTCTCCTTTTGGTTCTTCCAAGCACCAGGATTGGGATCACCCATCGGGAAATCATCAGCATCAGGAGCTGTCCATGCCCTCTCCAGCACAGGTGGGACCTTCTGGGCCAAACATCACATGAATTCCCAGAAATCCTCACTTCCAGCAGTCAGGAACACACTTCTGTGCCTCTTTCCTCCTGTGTCAAATAAAAATGATGATAAGCATCATGCAATGGAGAGTCCCTTTGACTGGCCCTGCACTTTGTAGTCTCCTGACTTTGAGGGCCAATCTCAAAACCTCAGTTCCAAAGTGATCCCACACCTTTAGTGAACTTTATGCACTCCTGTGGTCACACAAAAACCACAGAAACATCACCCCAAAAGCCCAAGAACTCAAAAAAAACCCCCCAAACAAAAACAGTGAAAAAGGCTGTTATTTCCTCTTGAACCTGGTTGGGTTTGGTTTGTGATTTCCTCTGGAACCTGGTTGGGTTTGGGTTTGTTCTTCCCTCTGGAGCCTGGTTGGGTTTGGGTTTGTTCTTCCCTCTGGAGCCTGGTTGGTTTGGTTTGGTTTGTGATTTCCTCTGGAGCCTGCTTGGTTTGCAGTGCACTGGAGCAGTTTATGGCAGACCAGGGACAGGTGGGGTTTTATCACCCCAAAATAATTGGGGTCAGCAGCTCTGCCACAGGAAACAGTGTCTGCCCCCTCTTCCCTCTCAGCAGCTGAGAGCAGGGAAGGTCAGGATTTACTGCAGCAGCAGAGCTTTGGATCTAATCCTTTCTGCAATCCTTTCCTCCAGGAAACTCCAGGAGTGGGGAGCAGGCTCAGGGCTACAACAGGATGGATCCTCTCTGGCTGTGGAGCAGTTTGTGTGGGATTACACCTGGGCATGGATTCTTGTGGTGGTTAAATGAAAGCTTTAATCTGAGTCCTGGGGTTTGTCAAACCCATCACAATCCTCCACAAGCAGCAGGAAGGAGGAGGATGGATGCAAAGCTTGACTCAGCCCCTCCTGCTTCCCTCCCCTCCTCCCAGACGTGGCTGGAGAACCCTCAGCCCTGCCATGCCACGTTCCCTGAGAAAAGCCAGGATGTCATAAAACAAATTGCCCCCAGATGTCTCATTAAGGCCACAAGAAAATTCTTCCAGGGTCAGGAAGGCACTTGTGGAAAGCACCAGGAGGTCAGGCAGCCAAACCTGCCCTGGGGCTCCGAGGCAGCCACATCTTGGTGACACCTGAGCTGTGAACCCCTGGCTCACCAGGAGGAGCCTGGAAGCAGGACCAGCCTCCCAACAAGCAAAGGAGCAGCTCTGTTTGCCTCCTGGCAGGGAGATGATTCTTTTGACGAGGAATCACATGGATGGGTTGGGATATTCCTGCTGCCTTTGCACTGCTAAGCAGGGCAGGTGTTCTGGAGGTACAAGACCCTCCTCCAGCTGCTCCAACAGCTTCAAATCTCTGCTAAACCTGCTGTGTCCAAATCCAAGTCTCTCAACATTCCCTGCCCATGACATTAGGCAAGTTTCACTCCTCCTCCTCAAGCATTTCTGCTGAATGAGAGGCCAGTGTATCCCACAGGGACCAACATCCCCTGGGACAATGGCCCTGAGTCCTGCCTGGGCTCAGGAAGCCGTGGGGTGACCGGGGTGATGTTGAAGCTGCTCCATCTGCAACTCGTCCTGTGCCAGAACAGCAGCAGGGAGATAAGGAGGCTCCAAGATCTCATGGAAAACTCCGACCAGGAGGCTATTTTGAGCTGGCCTGGCTCACTTTCCCTGCTGGACACTGTCCCTGCTCCTGGGGCACAGGCATGGGACAAGCTGGACCCTGTGTCTCTGGAGGACAGGGCAGGACAGGGGCCTGATCTGTCCCCTCTGATGGGAGGGGAGGGAGGGCAGCAGCACTGGGATGTCCTTGGGAATATTTCCCACAAGGAAAAGCATCCTGAGCTGGTGAGCAGCCACACACCACAGGCTAAATTCAGCTCCAGGTTCCCACAGGAGTGACCAACACGTGGGAAGGACCTGATGAGGTGCATTGTCCTGGTCTCGACCTGCAGAATTCCTGCAGTTCAGATGCTTTTGCCTGGGGAAGGGGAGGAGGACTGAGCCAGGGGCAGGGAAAGTGCAGCAGCCAGGAAATTTAAACCAAGGAAAATTAAACTCTGGGTGTTCCTCTCTTGAAGGGAGTGAACAGGCCTGAGCTCACTCTGCCCACGCTCTGCCTCAGTGGCAGAGATGTTCTCACCCAGAGGCCACCCAGAGATGTCCTCACCCCCTGGACCTGCTCTGGGTCCCTCTGCAGTGCCAGGACCATGGGGGGCTTCCCTGCACTGAACCACTCCATGGGTTCCCACCTCGAGCTTCCAGCCTCAGCATTCCCTGCCCTTTGGCTGCCCCTGTCCTGCCCCACAGCTCAGGTTTGGCACAGGCTGCATCTCCAGTCCCTCAAGTTCCAGCTCAGCTCCACCACAGCTCCATCAGCCACATGACATTCACAGAAACATGGAATCCTGGAATGGTTTGGGTGGGATCTTAAAGATCAGTTTGCTCCAATCCCCTGCCATGGGCAGGGACACCTCCCACCAGCCCAGGGTGCTCCAGCCTGGCCTTGGACACTCCCAGGGCTGGGGCAGCCACAGCTGCTCTGCCCAACCTGTGCCAGGGCCTGCCCACCCTCCCAGCCAGGAATTCCTTCCCAATATCCCATCCAAACCCACTCAGTCCTGCCTCTCCTCTCTGCCAACCCTGACTCGAGGACATGAGTCTGTCCCCCCACACCAGGCTCCATGGTTTGCTCCAGGTCTCATCCCACATCCTCACCCCACTTGTTTCCTGCCCACTTGTTCTCCGACTCCCTCAGTCCCCACCAGCACATGAACATCAGCCTCACTTCTCTTGCTTGGACACAAACTGTGGCTTGAAACTTCAGTTCAATAAAAAGAAAAATAACAAAATATATATATATATATATCATCAACCCCGCCCTGGTCCAGGAGCTCCCAGAGGGGCACAGAGCTGGGACACAGCCAGCACTTGCTCCTCACCACACCCCTGCAAAGATGGGAATCGAGGCATTTCTGCTCCAGACCTATTTTGGGAAGAGCCAAAGGGAAACCATGACCAGAGCTGATATGGAGAAGTGGACACAAAGGAAGCTGATGACATTTACTGGGTGCCAGGGAGATAAGCCCAGTGCCAGCACGTGCCAGTGGCTCCCAAAGCCGGGAACACTCCGAGCACACCAGGAATGCCCCCTGGGCATCCTGCAGGTGACAGGGATCTCCCTCAGGGCTCGGAGAGAGGCTGGTTGCAGAGAAAGGAATTTTTAAGGGATGAGAAAAAGGAGGATTTGTGAGTGAGCAGTGTCTGGGAACTGGGATCCTGGGCTGTGGGAACTGTGCAGCTGGGCACAGGGACTGGGAGTCATCCTGGGCACTCTGGAAGCAGGGAAAGGGCACAGGGAGCCAAGGCAGTTAAGCAGGGATATTAAGAGGGAGAATAAGCAATGGGCCCAAGGCTTTGTGAACTATAAACACTGTGATGGAGGAGCTTTGTATTCAAAATAAGCAAAGATAAATTAAAGGAAGGAATCAGGGGAAGGGAGAGATAGAAGTGAGGAGAAAGAGAGAGAGCAGAGATCTGTGAGCAGTGCCAGGTGAAGGGAAAGCTCTTCCCAGGTTGCTGGGAAGGAAAAGCCCAAGAAAGTGTGTGGAGAAAGTGGTGTCAGCAAGTGGGGTCCCCAGGGGAGGCCTTGGATGCTCTTCAGAGCTTCCAGACAGAAGTGAGAGAACTGGTTTAAAGGAAAACAGGGCCAAGGGCTGTGCCCCAGGAGCCAGGCTGAGGAGCTGGGCCCTCACCCCTGGCTGGGCTTATCCCAAGGCTCAGCTGGAAGGGGGCACTGCCACAGGGAACTATTCAGTGCCCACATCCACCAGAGTCACCACCACGCTGATCCCAGCAGGCACAGAGGAACGATGGGACTGCCCCTTCCCCCCTGGCAGGAGCCTCAGAAATCCAGGCAAAGCATGGAAAGGACCCTTCCACCTTCTGCTGCTCCCAGGGATGAGCCTGTTTTGGTGTCAGTGCCTGTGCCATGACCAGGGTGCTGGAGCAAAATCCCCAATCCCTCACCAGGTGCCAGTTGGTGCTCCTGTGCCCAACAGGAGACTTGCTCCTTGTCTCCAGCAACACAACGAGGCTGCCTCCAAATCCCACCCTGAGCACACCCTCCCCTCCAGCCTGTGAGAAGGACAAAGCAGGATGCAGAGGAGGCACCACCCTGGCAGCATCCAGGAGGAAAGGCCCTCTCCTGGTATTGCTCCAGGGGCAGGGAAACCTGCCCCCCACAGGACCTGTTTTCCACCCCTTTGGCAATCTCAGTGGCACCTGGCTGGGAGAAGTTGCCCAACTTTGCATCCTTGTTCCCAAAGCAAACAGCAGTGGTCCATTCCCTGCTTCCCTCCAGGTCCCAGCTCCACCCTGGGCCCTCAGGCAGTGCCCAACACATTCCACACATCCCAGTTCACCTCGGGGAAGAGCATGGAGTGGCTTCTCTGGATGCAGGAGGCACCAGCCAGGCTTTGGAGTGCCGGGAAACCTGGGAAAGTTCCATCCAGCCAAGATGTGCATCAGCTCCACAGCAAAGGGCTGAGTCAGGAACAGACATGGATGTGCAGGAGAGTGGCAGGTGCCTTCACAGGTGCTTCACTTTGAGCCAGCAGGTTCCATGCCCCCTGTGACACATTCCTGAGGCCCTGAGCTCTCCTTCCCCTTCCCCCCAGGCTCGGGGCCATCCAGTTCGTCCTCCCTGAGAGCTCTCCAGGCCGGACCTGTATTGATCCACCCCAGCTCCAGGGTTTCTATCTCCATTTATCAGGCCTGCATGTTCCCTTAATCCCATCTCAACCCTCCCCAAAATAATGAGATAAGAGGCAGGCTGGAAAGGCTGATAAAAAGGAACCGAACAAATCCATTAATGCTGTGCCAGCAATTACAAATCCCAGCCCTGGGTAATTAGGCTTTGCCAGCCAGATTCCCAGCACAGCAGTGCCAGAGAGGACATTCAGGCTCATTAACATTTATCCTGAGAATAAAATCAACACCTGAAGGACCAGGACTCTTGGGGTCATTTTCCAGGTGTGGTGTTTGGGCACAGAGAGAGGACAAAGTGCCCAAACTTGAGCCAATCCAGCATCCATTCCAGGGAAGCCAAAGCTGTGTGAGCAGGGGCTGGACCTCAGCCCTGGCCCACCACCCATCACACCCTGGGCTGGACCATTCCAGGCTGTGACACCAGCAAAGCTGTGCCCTTTGACCCCTCTGCAGTTCCACAAACCCTCATTCCAAAAACTGGGACATTCTGCAGAGCCTGCAGGGACCTGCTGAGGGACACAAATCCCAGAAGGGGTTGGGCTGGAAGGGACCATGAAGATCATCCAGTGCCACCCCCTGCCCTGGGCAGGGACACCTCCCACCAGCCCAGGGTGCTCCAAATCAGAGAGTGGAGGACAACTGAGCAGGATAACTGGGCCATGTTTGGATTGTGACCTCTGGAAAAAGCTTTCCTTGAATAAATGCACATTAATGGACTTTTCAAAAGACACAGTTGTTTTAGCTTAACCCCTCCCCTCCCCATTTTCCTTGGTATGTGGCCTAATAGATGCATCAACAATGTAAAACCCAACAAAACCCAACAAAATAAATAAATCAAGACACTCATCCAACCAACACCCTCCCTGGAACAGATTCAGATTCTATTTTAATTGACATCTTCTAAAAACCAAATCCTTCCTCTAGAAAAACAAACCATAACCACTCCAGGGAGAAACACTGCAAGGTTTGCCCAGGATCCCCCAGCCTGTGAGAGGCAGCAATCCAGGTCAGGACCACAGCACTGTCAGAGTACCTGGTATCATCCTGACATCTAAATCCAGGGATTTTCTCCTTTTTAAGAAGATTTTGGGACTCCTGATGTTTATTGGTCCAGCCACTGGGATTTTCCAACCCACCCTGGAGCCAGTCCCGGCCCTGTGGAAGAGGCTCTTGGTCCTTCTCTCCCCTGGAAGCGATGACAAGGTGCTCCATCTTCCTCCCAGCTCCCACTTGAGCAGCCCAAAGGCTCGTTAGGAAGTGGACCTAATTAAGTTTGATGGATGGGGACTGGGGATTATTCCTAATCTCTGTGCAGCAGCCAGACCAGAAAGGATATTTCACACAAGAATTCAACTGCACGGGCTGCAACTGCACAGCATGTGCATGGGCTGAGTCCACAGACCCAGAACCTCCTCCCAAGGCCTCAAATCCTGAGCAAAATGCCCTGGAATGGGGAGGGAAAGTCTGAAATGAGTGTTCCTAATTCTGTACCACTGGCAGAAATGGGAGGTTTGAATGGGAACGAGGAGCTCATGGGTTAAGAGGGATTTTGATCCCAGGGACAGTCCTCCCTGGAGCTTAAGGTGTTTCTTTGGATAAAAAGGATTGGTTTATAAAGAAATATAACAGGACTAAATCACACAAAATCACAACACTACATCCAAGACTTTAAGCCCATCAAATGTTAAGTATTTTCCCCCTCACAAAAAAAGATGAGGGTTTCCCAGTGGTCCTTTTCTGCATTCCCCATCCCACCTTCTCTGATACTGGTGAGGAGGATATTCAAACATCCAAGCCCTTCCCTGAGCATTTCAGTCTTTGCACGTGGGCATGAAACTGCAAAGCAGTGGAAGAAATCAAGAGAAAACACATAAACCAGAATAAACTCCAGGTCTCTCAATTCCTAGTCAGAATTCAAGCTAAAAATCAAACAGCTTCTCCAAGTTCTTTGTACATGTGTCCAACCTGGAGATCCCCCAGCAGGAGAAACCAGGGATTTTTATGTCACAGCAGAGAAAAGTACAAGAGAACAGCAGGGGTAACAGTTGCAGGCCTGTTGGCTGCAGGCAGGTTAGCTCAGACCCCAGAACACAACATGCTCCAGCAACACCTGGGAAAGAAACGTTCCTGACCTGGGAAAGGGGGGAAATACTTGGGATGAGCCAGATCAGCTCCTCAAACCGGTTTTCTGCAATCCCAAAGAGTTGCATCAATGCAAAGGAGAGGACGATGTGGGGCAGTGGAGGCAGCTCATGGGGGAAACACAGAGATATCCGAGGAAAAGGAAGGATTCCTGCCCCAGACTGCACTCAGGAAAATCCCTTTGCTCCAGCTCTCCCACACCAGCTCACCTGGGAGCAAGTCCCTGCGGGGTGGGGTGGGATGAGCTCCCCCCTGGCCTTGGGGCAGGTGGCACAGCCCCCAAACACCACCCCACCAGCAGCACCCGGTCCTGTGCCAGCCCATCCTTCCCTGGGACAACGGGACGGAGCTGGGGCTCGGTGCAGGCAGCGCCCCGAGCACCCCCAGCACCCACTGCTGGGCTCCCGCGGGCTCATACCCCCCTCTCGTGGCAAGCGCTCTGCTCCCTGACCCCACACGGCAAAGCTCTGCCAGCGCTCCATCCCGCCCCGGAGTTCCAGAGCCCTTTCCAGAGGCTCTGCTGATGAAGCACATGAATATTGATGATTTGCAGAGATGCAGCAGCAGAAACAGCTGCAGGGAGAGACTCCCCGGAGCCAAGTTCGGCAAACGCCACCGAGTGCAGAAACCTCCGGGGCAGGGAAGGGAGAGGGAACAGGGACCTCCCGCACAAGAACTCCCTCAGGGGGGACACAGATTGGGGTACTCAGCCATGAAATTTGGAGGAATTCAGTGGGTTTGAGACATTTCCTCTGGAACAATCCAGGATTCAGCTGTCGCTGGCGGGGGAGGGAGCACAGGGACTGACACAGAGATGCAATCTCGTGGCAGAGCTAAGCCAGCCTGGAGAGCAAGTGCATCAGTCCCTGCTGAGGAGGGATGTGGGGACAGAGAGGGACAACCAGCCGGGAGGGAAGTTTGCCAGCTCAGGAAGGGCAGGGCCAGGGCTCAGTGCAGCCCCCAGGACAGGGAGTTCTGGGGGAGCTGCTCACGTCCAGGCTCCCAGGCCCAGCCAAAGCCTGGCTGTTCCTCCTGCCCTTCCCACATCCCAGGCATTGCCAAGGTCTCCTCGGAAAGAGCTGCTATTCCTTCACCCTCCCAGAGCCCCAGCAGAGCTGCCAGAGCTGTCTGGGGGCAGCAGAGCCAGGAGGGATGGTCTGTCCTGCATTAACACCCTCAACAGCCCATACTGTGGCTTGTTACACCATATGATGTTTGTTAGGGCTGCAAAGCCCAGGCTGGGTCACAGAATCCCAGAACATGCTGAGCTGGAAGGGACCCACAGGCTCAGAGCCCAGCCCTCAGCCCTGCCCGGGACCGTCCCCTCCCTTGTGCCCAGTGACATCTTTGGCCTCCACAGCAGCACAGCTTTCCAGGGCCAATCCTGCCTCTTTCCTTGCTCTTTCCCCAGGGAAACACGTCCACAGGATAGGGACAGATGCCTCTTTGTCACCAAAGGGCTGAGTTAGCCTTGAAGTGACAGCTCCTGGCCAAGCTGTGCTCTGCAGAGGAGCTGAATGCAGGTCACTGCTCTGTGCCACCCCTCAGGGCAGCCTGGAGAGGCACAGCCATGCAGGACACAAATTAAACCACCTGGATACAAATCCCTAAGGAAAAGGGGACCCCCCAGCAGCAAGGTCACACCCCCAGCAGTATCTCCACTCAAGGGCAAAGCCTCCAATATCCCATTTTTAAGGCAATGGTGAGTCTTCCAGAACAAAGACAGGGTGGAAAATGGCACAGCATCATCCAGGGGAAAACTGGGAATGGTTCTCATTCTGCAAAGGCTCCTCAGCAGCTGCAGCACAGGCTGCTCCAAGTTTAGATGGCATTGCATCAGCCCTCTCCACCTCTCAGGCAGGAGGAGGGAGGAAAATTACATCTCCCCTTAGTCTGCAAAAATCCCCAGTTAGGGAGGGCTCTGGATAAAACCAGCACTGAGGTTCTGTTTTTCCAAAACTAAATTAAATTGAGGGTTTTTTTCCTTGTGACTCTGCCCCAGGGTCACACCTCACTTGGAATCCTGCATCCAGCACTGGGGGCCCAGCACAGCAAGGACATGGAGCTGCTGCAGCAAATCCAGAGGAGGCCACAGAGATGGTCAGAGGATGGGGCAGCTCTGCTGGGAGGAAAGGCTGGGAGAGTTGGGATTGTTCAGCCTGGAGAAGGGAAGCTTTGGGGTGACCTCACTGTGGCATTCCAGGACATGAAGGAGCCAACAGGAAAGATGGAGAGACTTTGGACAAGGGCCTGGAGTGCCAGGATGAGGGGGAATGGTTCCCACTGACAGAGGGCAGGGATAGGTGGGATATTGGGAAAAAAATCCTCCCTGGGAGGGTGGGCAGGGCCTGGCACAGGTTGGGCAGAGCAGCTGTGGCTGCCCCAGCCCTGGGAGTGTCCCAGGCCAGGTTGGAGCACCCTGGGACAGTGGGAGGTGCCCCTGCCCATGGCAGGGGTGGCACTGGGTGGGCTTTATGTTCCCGCCAACCCAAACTAGTCTGGCATTCCATGATTTCCAGCAGGATGGTGAGAACTGAGGAAAGGAAATGGCATTAATGACCCACATGGCTAATTCCAGAAGCTTCTCAGAGAAGCCTTCACTGTAGCCCACCACTACCAGAACCCAACACAACAATGTTAAGAAAAACTGGCTGCAAAATTCAGTGTTTGAGGAGTGGAAAGGCCCCAAACCAACCAGCAGAACGTGCTTCAACTTTCTGTTTCTGAGTCTGGTCCCCCCAGCTGAAACCAGCCCTGTCTCAGTCCAGGCCACACTATCACAACCAACAAACTAAACCAAACCATCTGCAGCCCTCAAATCAACAGATGTTGTTCCCCTCTGACTCACACAGGCAGCCCAGACAGGAGGACAGAGGCACCAGCAAAGATCCCACCTCCCCACTCCTTGGTTTCCCAGCTCCCCATTCTTTGGTTTCCCAGCTCCCCACTCCTTGGTTTCCAGTTCCCCATTCCTTGGTTTCCCACCTCCCCACTCCTTGGTTTCCAGCTCCCCACTCCTTGAGTTTCCAGCTCCCCATTCCTTGGTTTCCCAGCTCCCCATTCCTTGAGTTTCCAGCTCCCCATTCCTTGGTTCTCCAGCTCCCCATTCCTTGGCTTTCCAGCTCCCCACTCCTTGGTTCTCCAGCTCCCCACTCCTTGGTTCTCCAGCTCCCCACTCCTTTGTTCTCCAGCTCCCCAGCTCGTTTCCAGGACTGCTGCTGAGCTCCAGAGGCAACATGCTGCCCACAGCCAGGGTTTGGGGAGGAAAACAGGGCTCACCTGGAACTNTCCAGCTCCCCACTCCTTGGTTCTCCAGCTCCCCATTCCTTGGCTTTCCAGCTCCCCACTCCTTGGTTCTCCAGCTCCCCACTCCTTGGTTCTCCAGCTCCCCACTCCTTGGTTCTCCAGCTCCCCAGCTCGTTTCCAGGACTGCTGCTGAGCTCCAGAGGCAACATGCTGCCCACAGCCAGGGTTTGGGGAGGAAAACAGGGCTCACCTGGAACTGAACAGGTGTGTTGTGCCAGTAACCAAAGGGGAACTTGGCAGGCAGGACCAGCCCAGGTATGTCACAGGTGCTGGGATATTTCTGGATTGGGAAAAACATCCTCCATGTGGCATCCTGAGACACAGCAGAAAACACCTGGAATGAACAGCAATGCAGGGCAGGGATCAAACTGATTCATCAATACCAAGAAAAGTCCCCAAAATAGAAGTTTTGGAAGGCTCCAAAGCCATTTGGGAAGCGAGGCCAAATTTGACAAACAGCTGTGGCCAAAATGGAGCAAATAATTAGAAAAACATTGAAACGTGTCAGTTTTCGTTGTTGTTCTTATTTTTTCTCTTTTTAACCAAAACATTTTACTTCGGAAATGATGAAGCATTTGAGTCCCAGCAGGATCTTGGAGCCTTTGTCCCAACGAAACAGGAATGTTTATTCGGTTTGTCACTTACTGACTGACTCAAATGTCAGGAGGAAATCTCAGTGTTGCTTTTTCGTGCAAAAATAAAAATGAAAAACCCACAGGGAGATTTTATCTGGTGGCACAGGGCATCAGAAGGGGCCAGATAAAGGGCTGAAGGCAAGAACTTTTCCTGCCCAGCTTCTCCGCTCCCCTAATGCCCAACAGGCTGAGCCATGGGGGATTAGCATGGAAAGGTGATGAGGTGACCTCAGGTGACAGGAGAGGCGAGAAGAGAATGTTCCTTTCAGGAGCGTCCCAAGGAGCTGCCCCAGAATGGCCCTGGGAACAGCAGGGCTGAGGGTGATGAAGGCTGGGAGGGATGAAGGCTGGGGTGAGATGCCACCCAGAATGGAGTCCCAGGGCCTTCCTCCTCCTTCCATGCCCCAGGCACTGGGAAAAGCCACATCCTGCCTCTTCCATCAGCAGAGCAGCCTCTGCCAAGGACTCCACCCCTCCCATGGCTGAGGCCTTGGCTGCCTCTAATTTTAGGGTCTGATGAAAAGATCTGGGGTCTCCTCCAAGCTTTGCTAACAAAGGGCTGAGTGGCACAGCCAAGAGAGTCGGGATCCCACCGAGCTCCCAGCACTCCCTGGGGGCCCTGTGTGTTCCCTGCCCACACCCTCCGGGGGCTCTGCAGCTCCAAGGACTTGTCACTCATTGTCACCACTCTGGCTCCTGCTGGTGGGGATCCCACAGCCACACCACACCTGGAACTCCAGGCCACTTCCAGCTCATCCCAAACGCACAGGCCTTGCCCAGATAACGCCCTTTCACTCCTCCAATGCTCTCAAACCAGCCAAGAGGGAACTGCAGCAGGAAGAGTTTTCCAAACCCCTTGACATGATGCCCAGCCCAAAGCCTGGGGCAGCCCTTGACAACCCTTGAGGAGCACACCCCGACTCCAAAGTGTCCCAACACAGGTTTGCTTGGAGCAGACACGGCTTTGGGGGTCTTGGTGTGGGGCATGGAGACCTCAGTGTGTCCAGATGAACCATCAGCTGCTGGGAGGAGGCAGAGCTGGTGATTCCAGCAGGGAGGGAGTTGGGAACCAGGACATGAAACCAGAGAGGGGAAACGTTTCAGCTTTAATCTTGGAAGCAGCTTCCTGCTGGGAGATTTATGAGGGATGGGAATAGTCTCCTTTGCAGCAGGCTGGAAGCTGTGCTGCTAAAACAAGAGTGGATAAAAGAGGAGACAACACATGAGGAATGGATTTGGGTTGGGCAGAAGATGGATAAGACCCAGAGGTTCAATTCCATCCCTTCCAGCTCCAGCCATTCCCACACATCCAACCCCACACCTGCCTCCTGGGACACCCCCCCTTTTGCACCATTAACCAGCAAAGGTGGTCAGAACACTCTGGCAGCACCCAGAGCAGAGTGGGCAGCCCCAATTCCTCCCCAGTGGCAGCTGTGGAGCTGCTCTTGGGGCTCCCACAGACCCTCATTTTTTGGCTAACACTGGGTGCAGTAGCCAGATCAGGGACTCAACACATCCAGCTCTTGTGTGGAAGGGGCAGGTTCATTAATATCTGTGTCTTGTTTAACTTGGACCTTGAAGTAGCTGAACTTTTCCTGACTTAGTTCTCCCTGTATCTATATCCCACTTTCCTGTAATCAACCTTCCCTTTTTCCTGAGTTGGCCTTTCCCAGTGAGTTCTTGGTTTCCTTTAGTGGTGCTGAAGGATGTGGAAGTGACAGCTTTGGCCATCCAAGCTCTACACTCACCCCTGAAAACCATCCAGCTCTGCAGCAGGAGCTTCACCCTCCCTGTTCCCCCAGCCCCCCCTCCAACCTCAGCACGACTCGAGGGGTGGAGAGGCAAAGGAGACAAGGGCAGCACCTCCACTCCTCCCACAGAGTCATGGAATGCTTTGGGTTGGGAGGGACCTCCAAGATCATCCCATCCCACCCCATGCCATGGGCAGGGACACCTTCCTCGAGACCAGGTTGCTCCAAGCCCTGTTCAGCCCAGCCTGGAAAAGGGTCTGTTGGGAAGCTTGACCAAGGCTCAGCCTCCAAAAAACACTCAGCCAGTGCCCTGAGAAGGGAGTAGATGCTGAAGTCTGAGCTCAGCTGAGCCCAAGGAGCCCAAAGCACTCTGACTTCAGCCTTATTGCCCCACAAAAACATCAGTGAAATCATTTCATTAATCCCCAGAGCCTTGTTTCCTTCCTCCCTTCCTTCCCTCAGCCAAGCTGAAGCTTAAAATAGTGGTTTGCATTCCTCATATTTCACTCCAGAACTAATTAACACCCAACCAGCCAAAAGCTCTTCTCCCAGCAAAAGAGCTCCATGTACAACCTGCCCACCCTTGGCAGCAGCAGCAGCACCCACGGGGCTCCCAGCCCAGCCCAAAGGACATTTCTCAGGGAGCATCCGGAGAGAACTGTGCTAAACCAGCAGCAAACAGGGAAACACCAGAGTTAAAGCTCCACGTGGGGCTCCCACCTCCATCCCACGTGCACACACAGCTCTGCAGTGCCCACAAGCAACCTCAGCGTGGTAATCCCCTGATGTTGCCCTTTCCCAGCTTCCAGTAGCCCCTAAATCAGGGCACAACCCCAGAAGTCACCCTCTGCCTCCTTGTTAGACCTGCACCACAACCCCCCTAAAAGCCAAGGGGTCAATTTTCATTCAGCTAAAAAAGCACCTTGGATTCAGTGCAGGGTGTGGGATGGGAGAGATGGAGCTCAGCTCTTGCTTCACTTGGACTTCACATCCATTCCTTGGAAGCCCAGGCCAAGTGTGAGTCAAGCAGGGCTGTGCTGGGAAGGGAATGTCATCCAGGAGGGCCCCAAACGAGCCATCAGCCCCCTCACTGCGGGCTCTGCCTTGCTCAGGGCTCACCTCAGGCTGAACCGCGGGCCCCTCAGACCCAGGAGGTGCCCCATGAGGGGATGACACCTCCCCCCGGTGCAAGAGCAGCTCGGGCAGCCCCTCAACAGGCCCGGGACCCCTCAGGGAGGCCCCGGGTCCCCTCACGGGCCAGCCTTGACTCGGCCGCAGCTCTGCCCGTTATGACGCCCCAGCAGCGCCTCTTATAGGCCCGCGCCACCGCGAGGCCCCGCCCCGATGACGTCATCGGCGCGCGCGACAGCATGGCGGCGCCCGGCGTGGCGCCGGTTCGAGGCCGGTGAGTGCGGGGTCGGGGCGGCCCGGCCTGGGGGCGGCCCCGGGACCCTCCCGGGCACGCTCCGCAACTCCCTCACACGGGTTCGGACCATTTATAACCCCTGCCATCCGAGCCCGGTCCCTTCATAACTCCCCCTCACCCCTTTTTCGGTACACGTGCGGCAGCTCCATAACCCCCCCCGCCCCGGTACCTGCGCGGTCCCTTCATAAACTTCTCGGTACGTTTCTGACCCCTTTAGAAATCCCCTCAGTCGATCTCCGACCCCTTCATAACCCACTCAGTCCATGCCTGACTCCTCCAGAACCCCCCTGGTGCATTTGCATCCCCTCCATCTCCCTGGACACCTCTCCCTGCTGTGACCAGGATGACTCCCCTTGGTGCTGTGTCTCCACAGGTTCCTCACTTCCAAGGAGGAATTCCACGCCTTCCTGCGGGCCGGGGGCGAGCCAGGGGGCCGAGTGGGAGGTGAGGATGAGGAGAAGGAGCAGGAGAAGGAGGAGGAGGAGGAGGAGGAGCAGGTCAGCAGCTGCCAGAGCGAGCCCCCTGCCAAACGGGTGAGGGCAGAGGAGCCTGGGCAGGAGGAGGAACACCAGGAAGATGCTGGGAAGGATGGGGAACACCAGGAAGATGCTGGGCAGGAGGAGGAACACCAGGAGGATGCTGTGCAGGAGGAGAAGCAGCGCCCGGAGCGCAGACGGGCGCGGGGGCAGAACAAGAGCCGGCCGTGTATGAAACCCAAACACTACGAGCAGAACAGGCTGTGCCCGTCAGTCACACAGGTGGGACAGGGGGCCCTGCTCCACACTGCCTGGGTGGGGTGGGGTGGGGTATTGGGAAGGAATTCCTCCCTGGGGGGGGCCTGGGATGGATTTCACCACCCCTGGTGCCACCCCTGCTCCCTGTCCCCCCCAGGGCTGCCCGGGGAAGTGCCACTTTGGGCCGCGGTGCCGCTTCCTGCACGACGTGGGCGAGTACCTGGCGGGGAAGCCCCCGGACCTGGGCCAGCACTGCGTCCTCTTCGACACCTTTGGCAGGTGTCCCTACGGCGTCACCTGCCGCTTCGGCCGCGCCCACCTCGGGGACGGCCACCAGAACGTGGTCAACGCCGCCCTGGCCCAGCAGTGGGAGGGGAAGCTGCTGGTGAGGAACAACCTCCCCAAGGAGCTCCAGCACCAGCTGCGCAAGAGGAAGTTCATCTTCCAGAGGGCTGAGGAGTTTCTGCGTGGGCTCCAGCGCCGTGGGGGGAAGGGAGGCAGAGCCACGGGCTGCTCCACGGAGGGGCAAGAGGTGTCCAACTGCACAGCACCCCAGGAGGGCCTGGGAGATGGGGACAGCCCTCAGTGTCCTGTGCTGCCTGGGCAGGGCCAGGATCCCAAGGCAGAGGCTCCCAGCTCCCAAGGGGATGGGGTTGCTCCTTCCATCCCCACCGTGGGACCACTGACTGACGAGGACGTCACGAAGCTGCGGCCCTGTGAGAAGAAGAAGGTGAGGGTGTGGCCAAGGGTGGCTGATCCTTGTGTGCTGTACCAGTGGTGGGGATTGGGTGTGGAAAGATGGAAGAGAGACCCCTTGGAGACCCTTCAGGTGGGGGAGGCAGGCAGAGGGCAGAGCCCCCAGGCTCCACGTGCCTGTCACGATGGGAAGGATGCAGGAAGGTGAGCGCTCAGGGGTCTGGAGTTGGCCTTAGGAGGGTGAGAACCAAGGGAAGCTGCAGCCCTTGGATTTTCCAGATCCTGGAAGGAGGGACTAAGTTGTCAGGGAAGGTGGAAGAGAGAGGAAGGAGAGCTGAGGCTGGGCTGGGTTTGTGTGTGCTGCAGTTACTTCTTCCCCTCCTCCTGCTCCTCACCTCCATCTTTGCTTCCCTAAGCCAATCCCTCTCCCCTCTGTATCTGTAACTACTCTGAGCTCTCTCCAAGCTGACCAGTGAGAACAAACTGAGTGGTTCAGTTTTCTGTTTCTTTTATCCAAATGAGACATTCCCTGGGAATAGTTTGAGGTTCTCCAACAAAACTGGTGTTTTCTTCAGTTTCCCACTGAGTTTTACCCCAGGCAAGGGATAAAAACTGAAATATCTGGAATAAATTCCTCCCTGGGAGGGTGAGGGGCCCCTGGAATGGATTTCCCAGAGGGTGCTCCATCCTTGGAAGTGTCCAAGGCCAGGCTGGAGCAACCTGGGCTCGTGGAAGGTGTCCCTGCCCATGGCACAGGGTGGCACTGGATGATCCCTGAAGTCCCTCCCAACACAAACTACTCCACAATTCTACAATTCCATGATCTTTACCCCTGCTGGCTCAGCTCTGCTAACGTGCTCCTCCCTCCCTGTTTTCCAGCTGGAAATCCAAGGCAAGCTCTACTTGGCCCCGCTGACCACGGTAGGTGGATCCCTCCATCCTTCTGTCCAGACTTGCCTCTGGCACAGCTGGATCTCCTGCCCACCCCTGTGCCTGCTGTACCTCCCTGGCAGTGTGGCAACCTCCCTTTCCGCCGGATCTGCAAGCGCTTGGGGGCAGATGTGACGTGTGGGGAGATGGCTGTGTGCACCAACCTGCTGCAGGGCCAGGCCTCAGAGTGGGCTCTGCTCAAACGCCACCACACCGAGGACGTGTTCGGGGTGCAGGTGGGTGGTCCCACCTCGGTGACCCAACGCGGGGCTCCGTCCTGAGGAGAGGCTGAATTCATGGAAACTGTCTCCCTTTGGCAGCTGGAGGGAGCCTTTCCAGACACCATGACCAAGTGTGCAGAGCTCCTGAACAGGACAATTGAGGTGGATTTTGTGGACATCAATGTGGGCTGTCCCATTGACCTGGTCTACAAGAAGGTGAGAAGTTCTGTGGTGTGTTTTGCTTCCTTCCAGCGATCCTTGTCCTTTCCCTTATCCCGCCACTGCCTGATCTGCTCCTGCCAGCCTGATCCAGAGCTCCCAGTTCATTTATGGGCACAAGACCTCAGCAAGAAGGCAAATAAGCTGCTGAAGGAGCAGGGAATGGCTGTCTTTTCCTGGCATAATTTGGGAGGAGGAGGCTGTGGGTTGGTTTTTTTGCAAGCCTTCAGATGCTCCAAGGCTTTCCTGCATTCCCTGAGCAGCTCCAAGGACTCTTCACCATGCAGAGAAGCTGAAAATCTTGACTGTGCCACATTTTGTCCCTCAGGGAGGAGGTTGTGCTCTCATGACTCGCTCCAACAAGTTTGAACAGATTGTCCGCGGGATGAACTCGGTGAGTCGGAGCCCCTGGAGATGATGGAGCTGCTGGAGCCACCTCCTGCCTGGGCCTGGCCTCATTCTCCCCCTCCTGCAGGTGCTGGATGTCCCACTGACGGTGAAGATCCGGACTGGAGTGCAGGAGAAGGTTAATGTGGCTCATAAAATCATCCCCAGGATCCGGGAGTGGGGAGCAGCCATGGTCACGGTACGGGGACACGTGGGGCGGGGTGGGGTGAGACTGGGAGTTCTGGGGGCAAGGGGGGGACCTGCCCCTGCCCCACAGCCCAGCAAGCCTTTCAAACCCCTTTGAGCAGATCTTTTAGTGTTCTCTGCTAATCAAAGAGGAAAATTCAGGAGCAGAGAGTGTTTTCCATCATCATGGAACCACAGACTGGTTTGGGTTGGAAGGGATCTTAAAACTCATCCAGTGCCACCCCCTGCCATGGGCAGGGACACCTCCCACTGTCCCAGGTTTCTCCAAGCCCTGTCCAACCTGGCCTTGGACTCTTCCAGGGGCAGCCACAACCTTATGGAGGTGGTTCCTATGGAAGTTGCAGCCAAAGAAGCCTCGTTTTGTCAGGCCTGGGGAGATAAATGGGACCAGCTCATTATGTGGGGATTAGTTCCTGCCCATGGAGAATATTCCCATTCCCTGTGAACAGCCACTTTTTCCTCTGGCTCACAAACAGCCAAAATACCACCTCAAAACCCTCCAGCCCTCTCAGCTCTGCCCAGCCCTTCCTGTAGATCCCAAGGTAGATCCGAAGGGATCCCTTACCCAGCTCTGCTCTGGCAGCAGCTGCTGGGCTGTAGATCCTGAGGAATATCCAGAGGTAGATCCCAAAGGATTCCTTACCCAGCTCTGCTCTATCAGCAAACAGTGACTGGCACCTCCAGGGGGGTGACTGGCACCTCCAGGGGGGTGACTGGCCTCCCCAGGGGGGTGACTGGCACTTCCAGGGGGGTGACTGGCCTCCCCAGGGGGGTGACTGGCCTCTCTCCCCAGCTCCACGGCAGGTCCCGGGAGCAGAGGTACACACGGAGCGCCGACTGGGAATACATCGCCCAGTGTGCCAGGATTGCCAGCCCCATGCCCCTCTTTGGTACGTGGGTCTTGCTGGTTCACCTGTTTGATTTCAGAAAGGGGGGAAAGCCCCAAGGATTTTCAGCCTGGGGGAAAGGTTGGAGCATCCCTGGTGGAGGTACCGGCAGCTCTGCCTGTGCTTGGGGGTGAGGGGAAGGGACAGGCAGGACATGAACCACTTGGGGTTTACCTGGTGCTGTTTGGGCCCTGTGGCACAGACAATCCCTGCACCTCCAGGGGAGGGAGCTGGGAGTGGAGGAGAAGAGAGGAGAAGGCCCCTCTTTTCCTTGTGAGGGAACATCCATCATAAACATCCTGGGAATCTCTAACCTTGTCTCTCTGGTCAATCTGGTTCTTGGACTCTGTGTCCATTTGGAGTTTTATCCCATGCCTGGATTAACTCACTTTGACTTGTCCTTATGGATCACTTTGACCTCTGGCTTCTCCCTCCTTTCTGGGCAGGAAATGGGGATATTTTGTCTTATGAAGATGCAAATCGAGCCATGGAGATGGGAGTTTCTGGGATCATGATTGCAAGGCAAGTGCCTGTGGTTCCCTTCACTCCTGGAAGAAAAAGAATTTTAAAAATCCCTAAACAACCCCAAAACATGCAAAGTTTCCTCTTGGTGAAACTACTGTGAAAAGTGGTAAAATCAGTTTGGGTTGGTGGGAACTTCCAGCAGCTCCTTGTTGGAGTGGAAAACAAAATGTAAAGTGGAATTGGGTGGTAAAAGGGGCTGAAAAACAAAATGTAAAGTGGAATTGGCTGGAAAAAAGAGCTGGAAAGTGGCTAAAATCAGTTGGCATCTTCAGGAGCATCAGGGATGGGAATAACAATCCCCTTTTTGGTTTTGGCTGCAGGGGGGCACTCATCAAACCGTGGCTTTTCACTGAAATTAAGGAGCAGAGGCACTGGGATATCTCCTCCAGGGAGAGGTTTGACATCCTCAAAGACTTCACCAACTACGGCCTCGAGCACTGGGGGTCAGACACTCAGGGAGTGGAGAAAACCAGGAAGTTCCTGCTGGAATGGCTCTCCTTCCTGTGCAGGTAACTCTGCCCAGCCAAAGGTGGATGGATCCAAGAGGATCCTGAACCAGGACTGAATGAAAGTGCAGCACTCCCTGCTGTTGCTTTCCCTCCCAGGTACATCCCAGTGGGATTATTGGAACATCTACCTCAGAGAATTAACGAGCGGCCTCCGTATTACCTGGGCAGGGACTACCTGGAGACACTCATGGCCAGCCAGAACGTGGATGATTGGATTAAAATAAGGTAAAAAAACCCCATGGAATTTCAGTTAAATTGCTAAAAAGAGGCCTGGCAGAGCCCCTGTGGAGCCACAGAGTCATGTCACAGCTGGGGAGGCTGAACACAAACCTCTCCTTGGGTCTGGGTTTGGGTTTGTCCTTGTCTTTCCTCCCTGGAGTGTCCAAGGCCAGGCTGGAGAGAACCTGGAGCTCCCTGGGCTGGCAGGAGGTGTCCCTGCCCGTGGCAGGGGTGGGTCTGGGTGAGTTTGGAGGTCTCTTGACTGATTCTCTGCTTGGTTCTTTGTTGCAGTGAGCTGCTGCTGGGCCCAGTCCCTCCCAGCTTCACCTTCCTGCCAAAACACAAGGCCAATTCCTACAGGTAGGAATTGCCAGAGAGGACTCCCTGCAGCAGGAATGGCACCTGGAGGGAGGAGGTGCTGGATGGGTGTGGAGGAGCAGGAGCCCAAATTCCCCTTTTCTCCAAAGGGAAATAAACCTGATGTTTTTAGAAGCTGGTGGGTTTTTTGCCTTCAGGAGCGATCTTTGGGCTGCAGTCCATGGCCAGGGCTGTGCCAGCAGAGCAGAGGCCTCTGTGCCTGCCAGGGTGTCCTTGGGAGTGACAAACCCAAAGGACAAGGAGCAGTGAGGTCCCCCCTGCCCCCTGTGCTACCAGCACGGGCACCCAGAGCTGATGTGAAGAATCCAAGGAAAAGCTTCTCTTCAGGGAGTCCTGAAGGTTGAGAAGATCAGCCTGGAGGGTCTCAGCAGCGTCCCCACCCCTGGGGACCCGGGTGGCACCGGCAGAGGGGGGACAATGAGGTTGACATCCACCACAGCCACCTCTGTGGGGGCACCCCTGAGCAATGACAGCACCCCCAGCCCCTCACAGAGACAGGGCAGGGCTGAGGCGTCGTGGGGACCGCCCACCACCCAAATCCCAGGGGGCTGCAGCCTGTGGAGGTGTCATGGCAGCCTCCTTGTGCCCCGGTAGGTGTCA
Source organism: Sakesphorus luctuosus (assembly GCA_013396695.1). Taxonomy (NCBI): domain Eukaryota; kingdom Metazoa; phylum Chordata; class Aves; order Passeriformes; family Thamnophilidae; genus Sakesphorus; species Sakesphorus luctuosus. The sequence goes on along the minus strand of VWZD01007938.1, from coordinate 81,828 downwards.
TGGCGGCCTCCTTGTGCCCCGGTAGGTGTCATGGCAGCCTCCTTGTGCCCCGGTAGGTGTCATGGCGGCCTCTTTGTGCCCCGGTAGGTATCATGGCGGCCGCCTTATGCCCCGATAGGTGTCATGGCGGCCTCCTTATGCCCTGGTAGGCGGAAGCGGAAGTACCGCGTCACGTGGTGCCGCCTGTTCCGGGTTCGGTAGCGGTAACGCCCGGTAGTGCCGGGAGGGGCATTGGGGGTGACTGGGGGCGCTGGGGAAGGGGCGTGGGGGGCAGAACTGGAGTAACGGGGG
>VWZD01007938.1:18527-43927 GCA_013396695.1 Sakesphorus luctuosus | reverse complement strand
GGGGGGCTCCCTGCCCCCCCCACCCCGCCCCCCCAGGGGTGGGAGCCGCTCCCCAATCCCCCCCCGGGCGCGGCAGAAGCGCCTGGAGAAGAAAAGAGCAAGGGCAGGAGCGGCCCCGGCGCTGTCAGGCCCTTGCAGGGGTACAAAGGCCACTGGGGGTGATTTGTGGGTGAGGCTGCGCTGTGACAAATGGGGAACTATTCAGGGCTCCCCCGGCAGCTGAAAGTTGAGGCCGTTTGAATAGCGGGGGCTCGGCTGGGGAGGCTCAAACCGGAGGCAAGAGGTGCCTTTGCAGGGAGCAGTTGTGGAGAGCCGGGGGGCAGGTGGCAGATCTGCCTCTCCCAGCCCCGAGGAGGCGGTGACTGAATGGAAAACGTGTGTCAGGAAACGTTCTGCTGCTTGCGAGGCTTCCCCGGGCTCCGTTCAACCCTGGGTTTGGTTACAAAACGCGGTGGTTGCCTCGTCAGCTCTTCCCCCTTTGGCGATGTCAGCGATGTCACCTTAAACTCCTCTGCAAACCGGGGCTGGGGTCGCGTTCCTGCCGAGTCCCGAGCTGGGCTGGCCCAGGATAAGTGTTATTTGGGCACAAGTTCTTTTTTAGAACTCGCTAAGGGGATAATCCCATCCCGATCCCTGCAGCTGGTTTGCTGCTAATGAGCCTGGGAGGGTGATGAGCTCCCAGGGGTGGGATGAGCTCCCAGGGGTGGGATGTGCCCTCCCAGTTCCTTCTTTTCCATGGAAGGGACAACTCCAGGGCTCTGGGCAGGGGATGGGGCACAGCAGGGATACCCCGCTTGGGTTTGTCCCAGTTTTCCCTTGGATTGGGAGTTATGTGCCTGGACACCTGTAGAATTTCAGCCTTTCAGTGTTAAAATGGGTATTTGATTTATTTTATAAGATTATTATGTTTTATTTGGGAATTAAACTCAGCAGATCATCGTGTTTGTTTTCAGAGAGTCGTGTGGGACTCGCAGAAACAGAAGGGATTAATTTGCCTTATCCCCCACCCTGCAGTTGTAGGTTGTGTTGGAGTTTTGCTCCCAGGAAAGCACACCAACATTCTGAGTTCCTGGGAATTTCCTGGGATCTCTCTTATGGGGAGATCTCAGTGCTGGGTTTGACCCCCGGGCGTGGAGGAGCCCACACTGTGAGTTCCTCCTGTGCAGCATCACCCCAGCCTGGCTGCTCATGGCAAAGACAACCTTTCCATTAAGGTGTCACTTAATATTTGTGGTGCCCTGGAATCCTTTCAGGAGCTGGGCAGGATTGATGTCTCCTAATTGCATTAAGCTCAGAGGGCAGTGCTGACTCTGGGAATTAAAGCACATCGATGGGACGCCCAGATAAATTGCCCAACCTTTGTGTGCTTGCTCAGGATTAGATGTTCTGGATCACCAGTTAACTCCAGAGTTATCCATTAGGAATTTCGAGGTGGGGAGGAAGGAGTTCTGATAATGCCAGTGTAACCTTTGGGTTGGGAAGAGTTCTGATTATTTCCTTGTGCTGAGGAAGATCTTGGAGGAGACCTGAGCAGGGAAGGAAGGTTTGAGCAAGGCCTATGGAGGCACCTGTGGGTTCAGGCAATCAGGAATAGAAAATCCAATCATGATTCTAATTCCCTGCCATCAGGCAAGGGCTCTGTTAATAACAAGTTCTCTGTTAACAGCAAGTTTTTCTAACCTGGGCAGGAAGGAAAAAAACTCTTCCCAAATGTCTGTTGGGGTTAAAAAGGTTTATTTGGGGGCAAACTAATTTTTTCCTTTGCAAGGTTGTAGTTGAAATACTTTAGTGCAGGTGTCTTGTTTGATACTTGGGTGTAAAGAAATAGATCAGGTGATAAAAATGGGGGGTTTTTCCAGGCTATCTGAACTAGGGAGGCACTTTTGGCAGGTTAAGGTTGAGTCAGATCTGTGGGAATGCCTTCACCAGTGTGGGTTTCTGTTCTCCTGCAGGGTTTGGGCCCTTTGGAGAGCACGCTGTGAACGCCAGCTGGATTGCAGTGCAGGTAACACCTCAGTTTTCCTCTTAGCACGTTCAAACAGATAACAAATCCCTGCAAATTTGGGCTTTCAGCTCTTCATAACTTCCAACTTGTGCCCAGTGTGTTGGCTGGGCCCAGCTGGGGCAGGTACCCAGATGGTCAGCTGGATAATGTTTGATTCTGCTCAGGGAACAATCCCTTGGCCAGCAGAGTTTAATGAGATTGAGTTCAAGTAGCTGAGACAAGGAAGGAATTCCCAGCTTTGAACCCTGTTAAATGGGGCAGGGAGGGAGCCTGGAATCTTCCTCTGCCCTGGAGGATTCAAAATAAACAAACCAACCAAGCAAGCCAGAAGAATTTGGATGTTTTTCTCTCTGCTCTGACTTGAAGCTGAGTTGGTTCACCTTTAAACTGAGTCTCATCCCCGAGGAGACTTTCAGCTGGTGCTTTTGTGGAGCTGAGTGTGAGGAATGTAATTCCAAGGTGAAGCAGCCCCTGCTGCCTCCTTTCTGCCCTTGGATCAGCCTCTCTGCTTGGCTGGGGCAGGAGCTGGTGGGGAAGTGCAGCTTGAGCAGGTCCCACACGCTCCAATAAATCAGGTTGATGTGGATCTGCTCACAGAATCCTGGGAGCTCCTGAGCAGGATCCACAGGGATCATGGAGAGCAACCCCAGATACCCCACCCTGTGCCTGAGAGTTCATCTCTGGCACCTCAGTAATGAGGCAAGAAGGAGGAATTAAGCTCTTCCCAGTGGGATGGAGGTTTCCTGCTGTAAAAACCCTTAGTGAGGGTGATGCTGCCACATTTTCCCCCTTCTCTGTCACTTCTGGGTGTGGATTGTGCCAAAGCTACCGGGAATTCCACAGTTCCTTTTAGAACAGTTGCCCAGGGAATTAAATCTATTTTTCTCCCCAACATGTCTCTCTCTCCTTCAGAGCTCTGAGATTAATATCTGCTTTCAGATGCTTTTAAATTAAATCACAAACTCTAATCAATTACAGGCTACTAATGTCCAGCTGTCTAATGTGTTGGCTGGGAGGAGAAGACAAAACCTTTGCTCCAAGAGCTTTTTGGGAATGAATATCTTTGAGTTGGGGTTTGTTTGGGGGGGATATGCAGGTTGTGGATGGGAAAAAATGCAGGAAAAAATAAAATTCAGGAGTGGGGGCATTGATTTGGCCTGTTCTTGCTTGTGTAGTGTCAGCTGTTGTAAAAAGCTGCTTTTATTTTAGAGGAGACAGACAGAGGGTGTTCCTGGAGCAGGAGGAGTGGTGGGCGTTGGGATGGTGCTTCCAAAAACCAACCTGAAGAGAATCAGCACTTTGTTCCTTCAGGGCACTGGAGTCACCACCTGCACTCAAAATTCATTTTTAGGGGCTTGGTGGCTGTTTGAAAAGTGTTAAACTCTGAGTTAGGGCTGTTTGGAGAGTGTAAAACTCTGAGTTGGGTGTTTTGAGAGTATAAAACTCCCAAGTTGGGGGTGTTTGAGAGTATAAAACTCTGAGCTGGGGCTGTTTGTGGAGTATAAAACTGGACCTGGGACTGGTTTTAGAGTATCAAACCCCAGCTGGGGCTGTTTGCCCCCCAACCCTCCGCGCCGGGGCTGGTGGAGCCTCCGGGGCGCGTCTCAGCGCTCCCAGATTGTGCCTCTGAGCCTGGGCTGGGAGGCAGCAGGAGGATTTGCCTTCCCTGCCCCTGTCTCAGCCCCAGAGGCCCAGACAAAAAGGAACAGCATGTCTTTGAGCCCGGGCGAGGTGGGCATTGTGCGACTTTCAGACGGGACTTCACGGAGCGGGGTGGACACAAAGGCGTGTCTGAGTCCCCCAATCCCGGGCTGTGTGAGCTGCATTTTAATAGCAGAAAAATCAATTAAACAATCTTTGGAAATCCTTCTTCCTCGCTTTGGGGCTGAGCTAGTTCTGGGTTATTACATCTTTTATTATCCTGCAGCCCCAGGATAAAATTCTCTGCTGGTTTTTCCCTCCTCTCCCCTCGGGGTTTTTGGATTTATTTGGCCCTTCCACAGAACCTGGACTTGGTGTGTCTTTTCCCTGGATTTTTAGCACAGCTGTTTGGCTTTGAAAGCTGAATGATTTTTACACATGGGCACCTCAAACAGTGGCAGCAGCAGCCCAATAATGCTCCTGAACTGAAATGTTTGAAGGTTTTCCTCAGTGTTTGGAGCTTTACACACGGGGGAGGGATTTCCTCCAAATTCAGTGGGAAGAATAATCCCTTTCTGCTTTATTTTAGGGCTTGCAGCAAAAATCCTCCCTGTTAATGTGGCTTTGCTGTGTTGTGTCTTTTCATATTTTCAGTATTTCATTCAAGGGATTTTTTTGGTTTTACTGCTGCGATTTTTGCTTGGAAGGGACTTTGGAGAAGGAGTTTCTTTTCTCAGAGCGTTTTCTGCTTTAGGTGCAGACCCAGGTGTGGCCTGAGGAGCTGCTGAGCTCCTGCCTTCATCCCCCCAGAGCTTGTGGAGGAGGAGGAGGAGGAGGAGGGAGGTCAGGGTGCATTTTGCCATTGGGAAGGACAATTGCTGTCAGGGTGTCTAGACAGACCTGATAAGGATATTAGAGGCTGACAAAGAGCAGCATTGTGGAGGGGTCAGGGAATGGGTCACACGTGGGGGGGTTGCTGTATTTGTCAGGTAGACAGGGCTGGGGGGAAGGACTTCTTGGTGGGGGGAGACTACAAATATCTTCATTATCCAGTGCTGGGTTTGGTTCCAACAGAGCTGTGGGTTGGGAAAGTTGAGGTTTAACTCTCTGGAGGGGGGTTGGCACTGGGCTGGTGCATCTTCCTCACCAGATGCTGTTTCTTTTCAGCCAGGAAAACTTTCCCCCACCCAATTCATCTTTAGGAGCTGTTTGACTCGCAGTCCCTCCTCTCCAGGAGTATCACTCCTTGTTCAGAGGTGGTGATGAATTCCAGCCAATTAACACCCTACAGAGTGTTTATTCTCCTGCCTTGGGTTTGAACACTCTCATTTGTAACCTCCTTGTTTTCCAAACGCTCCCCATAAAGCAGGGAAGGTTCTGAAGGGGCTGTGATGAACCATCCCTTCATCCATCTCTGGTAATGAACGTCTGAGTGTGCCAGACTAATCAATACAGCAAGGCTTTAATATCAGCCCTGCCCTCCCAGCCAGTGATTTATCCTTGGGGCTCAAATCTGCTGGCCTGGGAAAGTCTCACTCTTGCCTTTCTGTGTGTTTTAGTTACCTTAAATCATGTTACACCACTGTGGGTTGTCCCTACAAGTGGGAAAGGTGGATTTTTTTTCCCCTGTAAAGAACCACTCATGCTGATAACACAGAACAATGATACCAAAGCTCTGCTCATGTCTCTCTAGAGGAGGTTGGGTGGTGATGGGGGAGGCCAAAACCTCAACTTCTCACAACTGTCTTTAATTTTTAATTTTTAACCTCGGGGATTACAAGGGTTGAAAGTGAAAACAGCTGATCTGCACTCCTTGCCATGAGGCTTTGCAAGCAGGAAAACAAAGCCCAAGGATTGCTCCAAAGAGCAGCTGGTGGCTCTGATCACCAAATCCAAACCTGAACTAGAGATAACTGAAGTCGTTCAGGAGTAGCTTGAAATGCCCTTTGATGGTTTAGTGGCTCTTCAGTTGCTGTTTCTGCTTCAGATCCATAAGAACAACTGCAGAGGTTTGAGAGACAGGTCTGGAGATGAGGTGTGAGGGCTCTGGGTCCCTCTGTCCCCAGAGAGAAGGATGCCCTTGGACACTCATGGAATCCCAGAGGGGTTTGGGTTGGAAGGGACCTTAAAGCCCATCCAGTTCCACCCCCTGCCATGGGCAGGGACATTTGAGGTCCTGCTGGAAAAGTGGCTCCTGGTGTAGCCTGGCCCTGAAATTTGGGCTCAGCTGATGATTTTGTTCATGAGCATTTTTCCTCAGAGACTTCAGGCCATGGGGGTTGATCCTGGAGCTCTTGGAAATTTGGCTTTGATGGCTTTGAAAGGTTTAACTTCTGCAGTATCAGGTGAAAAAACATCCAGCTGGAGCCTTCCTGGTGGGATTGGAGTGTCCACAGAGACCAAAGATCATGGGAGAAGCTTCCAGAGCCACAGGAGGAGCTCCCAGTGTTGGGATCAGACACTGCTTTCCACTCAGGAACTCTGGGGAGGGAAACAACCCACCTCCCTAAAGAAGGGAGCCAGCCTTCCCTTGGGGCGTGGGTGGCGCTGGTGGTGACTGTTGTCAGTTAAATGTTGATGTCTTTGTCACACACATCAGAGCCAGCAAACGGTCCTGTGGGTGGAACTGTTACCACAGGTGGAGAGAGGGCTTTGTTGTTCCCTCTGGGGGGGTTTTGGCACCGCTGGGAACTCTCTCCAGGTGCTGTTTACAGGGTTAGACACCCTGGTGCAAACTGATGTTACACACTCTGCTCTGCCATTGAACCTTCCAGAATAACCCCTGTGCTCCCCCCGTGTCTGACCACCCTGGGGTGGTTGTTTTCCTGCTGTTTTCAGGAGCTGGAGAAGCTGGGGCTGAGGGATGATGTGGAGCTGCACGTCTATGAAGTCCCTGTTGAGTACCAGACGGTTCAACGCCTCATTCCTGCCCTGTGGAAGAAGCACAGCCCCCAAGTGAGTGAGCAAAGGGAGCAAAACCCCAGAGCAAAGGGCTGAAACCTGCAGGGAGCATCATGGAAGGGCCCATTTTTCATGTGCTGCTTCGGACTGGTGGTCCCTGTGTGGAGCTTTTCATCTTTTGTAGTGAGAACTTGTGAATCTGGAGGGTTTTACAGCTCAGAGTGCCCCAATTCATGGGAGCAGTTGGTGTGAAGAGGCCACTGCAAGGGGCTGTCTAGACAGCCATGGCTGGGCTGTGCCACCTGGGCACCTCCAGCAGCTGGGGACGGGCACACCGTGGGTTTTACTCAGATGAATCATGATCTGGGGCAGGAGGGGCTGAAACAAGAGCTGTGCTGGGCTGAACCCCTGCTAAAATGGCTCTTGTGCTCATGGAAGAGCTGCTGTGACAGCTCCATTGTTAACTGGGATAGAATCATGGAATCCCACAATGCTTTGGGTTGGAAGGACCTCAAAGCCCACCCAGTGCCACCCCTGCCATGGGCAGGGACACCTCCCACTGTCCCAGGGTGCTCCAGCCTGGCCTGGGACACTCCCAGGGCTGGGGCAGCCACAGCTGCTCTGCCCAACCTGTGCCAGGCCCTGCCCACCCTCCCAGCCAGGAATTCCTTCCCAATATTCCATCTAGCCCTTCCATCACTGAATAATTTGGGTTGGAAAAGACCTCTGGATCAACTTTTGACCCATCACCACCCTCAGCCAGCGCAGAGCACTGAGCCATCAACCCCCTGCCATGGGCAGAACTCCTGGATATCTGGAGTTTGGAGGGTCCCCCAAACATCAGGCCATTGATTTTGTACCGTTTGGGGCTGATCCAACCTGTGCCTTTTCCTTTGCAGCTGGTGGTCCACGTGGGAGTTTCAGGCATGGCCACCACTGTCACCCTGGAGAAGTGTGGCCACAACGTGGGTTACAAAGGGTTGGACAACTGTCGGTTCTGCCCAGGCTCCCAGTGCTGTGTGGAGGGTGGTCCAGAGTGCATCGACTCCATCATTGACATGGACACAGTTTGCAAGAGGGTCTCAGCGCTGGGGCTGGACGTGGCTGTCACCATCTCCAAGGATGCTGGCAGGTATGGGACACCAGGGCCCCCTGGGGACATTGGCTGCAGTGTGTGGAGCCAGGGAATCCTGGGGTGGGGTGGGCTGTGCTGGAAGGGACCTTCATCTCACCCAGTGCCACCCCTGCCATGGGCAGGGACCCCTCCCACTGTCCCAGGTTTGTCCAACCTGGCCTTGGACACTCCCAGGGCTGGGGCAGCCACAGCTGCTCTGGGCACCTGGGCCAGGGCCTGCCCACCCTGCCAGCCAGGAATTCCATCCCAATATCCCACCTATCCCTGCCCTCTGGCAGTGGGAAGCCATTCCCTGTGTCCTGTCCCTCCATCCCTTGTCCCCAGTCCCTCTCCATCCCTCCTGGAGCCCCTTTAGGCCCTGGAAGGTTGGTCACATCTTCACACCATCCTGTCACCATGTTCATGGAATCAGAGAATCCCAGACTGGGTTGGGTTGGAAGGACCTTAAAGCCAAGGCCACCACTAACCAGTGTCCCCAAGTGCCTTTGAGGTCTCCCACACCTCACTTCTCACAGGGTTGGCAACACCATCCATTTTCCAGTGGTCACCCAACCATCAGGGCTAAAAACCAGAGGTCTTCATACTTAGATTTAATGAGAACAGTCACAGGCTCTCAATTCCAGGGTCTTCTTCTAAATCCCACGGAGTCACCACAATAAACAGCTCCCCCTGACCTGTATTTGTGATTTTTTGCTGGCTAACCCCTGTGTTTGTGTCCCAGGTACCTCTGTGACTTCACCTACTACACCTCCCTGTACCAGAGCCGGGGCAGGTCGGCCTTTGTGCACGTCCCCCCTCTGGGCAAGCCCTACTCGGCCCAGCAGCTGGGCAGGGCCCTCCAGGCCATCGTGGAGGAGATGCTGGATCTCCTGGAGCACTCTGGAGACAAGATCAACTGTCAGCATGAACACTGAGCCTGCCCACAGGCTCTCCTGGTATTGCACTTCCAAAATTTTCCCTGTGCTGGGGGAAAACAAAAATAACCCAATGGGCTGAGATGTTCCAGACCCAGAATTGGAGACTTCAACAAAAAAAAAAACACCCAACAAAATTCCTCTTCTAGAAATGGACTTTTTTTTTGGCCAAATCTGTGAGTTTCAGCCTTGGCAACAAAGGAGTCAGACTCTCTTCTGGGAGCTTCCCTGCCAGCCAGGGGATGGAATTCTGCTCCAGTGGGAAGTTCCTCACCTGGACTTGGCCTTCAGGTGCAGGGAATGGATAACCCAGTCTTGTAAGGACTTGTTCTTGAGTTGAAAGGTTTGCTTTCAGTCCCTTTTGGGTTTCTCTTGCCGCTCTTTGACCCAAGTTAGAGGTAAAAGTCCATCTGGAAGGAGTTGGGATGGTGTGGGATTGCCTTGGAGAAGAGTTTGGTGGAGATGAGAAGTCTCAAATTGCTTTGCTGAAGTGGAAAATTATTGTAGCACTGATTCCTCCCCCCTCATCCTCCAGATACCTGTAGGGTCTCTGTAACTTGTGCTTAAGTGTAGCTGCAGATAGAAGGGATGTATTTGGGTTCCTTTTGGGTGGAGCAGGATTTTGGGGGGGCCAAACTCACACCAAATATTCCCAAATGTCTTTCCTGCCTCTCTCTTGGCCACCTTCCTCCCTGGAGCCAACCCCTGACCTCCTGCTCCAAACACCTGTGTGTGTCCCAAACAAATCATTAGTGGCTAAAGAGCTTTGCTAAGGGCCACTCTCTCCACGGGAGATCTTTATCCTGTCTCTTGGTGCTCCCTGCTGAGTTTTAAGGTGAAGGTTGAGTAATTTATAACTCCCTTGGTTACAAATTTTCCCTCTGGTTCCAGGTTGGAAGAGGGAAATGTTTAACTGCAGTCCCAGCCACCTCCTTGGCTTTTAGTGGAGACATAGAAATGCAGATTAAAAGACATCCTGCCAGGTCCAGGCTGGAATCTTCACCCTCTTCCCACTGCCTGGAAACCAGAGGCAATTCTTTGCAAACAGGAGTTTTACTTTGGCTGAGCATTCCAGGCTCTTCCTCAGTGTCCCCCACCCAGTGGGAGGGCCCAAAGGGACCTTTCCCAGGAGTTATTTTGGGGGAGGGTCCGTGCAGGATCCAGGCAGGACCTGAAAAGGGGGTGCTGCTGGTCCAGTGTGGAGATTTGCTGCCAAATTCCGAGATTCCAACAAAAAGCAGATGATGTTGAAGCAGGACCAGACTCCAAACTGGTGATTCAGGACCAGTTGGTCTCATTGAGGGGCCTTTTAAGTGGAGAGTTCTGTGATTTGAATTAATACTTTTACAAATATATATATATATATATAAACCAACATTTTGAACTGTTTCAAAATCCCATTATTTTAGTTTTTTTGACTGGCTCTGTTGTAGTATCTCTCAGTGAGAGCTGCCCTGGACCTGCTGTTTGCCAGGACAAATGTGATGGCAAAGGACAAACCACTCCTTGTGACCCTTGAGAGAGGAGAGAGACTTTTCCAGCTGCAGGAACTCTCCTGAGGGCCCCTCTGGGTGAAGATTTTTGGACACCCACAGGGAAGTTCCCTCTGTGTTCACTCTCCAGGCTCAGTGAAAAGAAATTCAGAATATCTGAAATACTCTTCCCCATCAAATCCCAGGTAGCACTTGTCAGACTTTCTGATTAGTAATTTATTCTATTTAATATTTTGTTGAAACCTTCGTGGTTTGATGCATTTTTTTGGTGTTTAGTTGAGCTTCTCATGCCATAGGATTGTTCCCTTTTTCCCCTGGGTGTTCCTGAGCTGCTAAACTTGGGAAGGAGGAGCCTCTGCCTGTCCTGGGGAGTTTGGTGATTGAGTAATTTCCAGTTAAACTATTTAATTGACCTGTAATGTAGTTATGGATGAAATGGGAGTGGAAGATCAACAGATCAGGGAGGTGATAATGGAATTCCCAGGGTGGAACTGGAGCAGGAGTGGGAAGGGCTGGGGGAGGGTCCCTGGGCTGGGGGGGCTCTCAGGGCTCAGGGTCTCCATCAGGTGGGATGTTCCATGGCTGGAGGGGGTTTCTCCATCCCTTGGGGGTGCCCTGGAAGTGTCTGGAAGCTCCAGATCCACCATCAGGGAGCACAACCAGCAGCAGTTGCGTGGGCAGAACTTCCCACACCGGTTTGTTCAGCCTGGGGAGTTACATCCTGTTCAACACCTAAAAATATTCCTGCTTTGGGTGCTCTCTGCTATTCCAGGGGGAAATCTGGAGCCACTTTCTGTGCCTGCTGCTGGCTGAGCCCCCAGGGCCTGGCCTTGGATGTGTCAGCATTAAAAATCCCTTTTTTTGGGGGGGGGAAATGATTTGCTTTGAGCTCTGGGTTTCCTGCTGGTCTGTTCTGGTGAAGCTCCATTTGATCAGTTCCTTAGAAAACATAATTTATTTGATATTCTTTTTGGGGGTTTTGGAGAATTAGTCCTGAGCTTGTGTTTGTAAAGGGTGTTGTGGTCATAGAGGAATTTTGTGTAGTGAAAACTTGGGGCAAAAAGGGCATTAAACTGATTTTATTTAATCCAGTTTAAATTAAATACTTTTTTGAGGTTGTTTTTTTTTTTGAAAGCTTTTTGTTAAATTCACCCAGCTTTTCCTCTAGGTGCATATTTTCCTTGGGAATGGGATGTCAAACTGATGCAGAGCTTCCAAAGCCTGATGGTTTGTGTGATCCTCTTTCCTTCCAGCTCCTCAATAAATAGAATTTGCTGATTTGCACTGACTGGGAGACCTGTTGCCAACCCCAAAAACTCTGTTCTAGTGAGTAAAAGTGGAGGAAATTCAGCTGGACTTGCTCATTCCCGTGCCTGTAATTTGGGAAATGGGAGAACTGGGAGAATTTTGGATCCTGTGAGGGCAAAGTTGTCTCTGGGGCTGAGGAGTTTTGGTGTGGAAGAGGGAATTGGGGTCTGTGCCATTTCTGTGCTTGGGGCAGGGACTGGCTGGTGTGTTGGGGAGGTTTGGGGATGGCAAGGGAATTGTTTCACTCATTAAATGCTGCCAAGGGTTTTGAGGAACTCCAGATTCTCACAGACAGCTCTGATTTGGTGCTGCTGCTCCAGGAGGTGGATTAAACGTGGGAATCTCCTTTATAACTTCAGGAAAAGGGAATTGTGAGCTTGGAAGGTTCTTTTCCTTAAGGATTCTTGTGGGATCTGATGATCCTCGTGGGTTCCTCCCACCCTGGGTGTGGTTGGAGGTTTTGTACCTGATCCAGGAGCTGTTTGTGGGTTTTTTGAGGGGCAGTTTTTGGAGAGAACCCCGAAATCTGTCAGCAGTTCACCCTTATCTGGAGGATTCCCCAGCCTGGTTGTTTCCTCCCAGAGGTGGGAGAGGTGGGAAAGGATGGAAAGGTCAGGAAGAGGGTCTGAGGTGTTGAGTGTGGTTGGGACTGAGCAGCCCAGAACTGCTCTGAGCTTCCAGAGGCCTCCAGGGGGGACCTGCCTGGGGCTGCTCAGGGGGGGAAACTTCCCAAAACCTTCACTGTTTGCTCTGCTTTAACCCCCAAAAAGGAGGACTTTGGGGGAGAAATGATTCCTTGGAGATGGTGTTTGGTTGGAAAGCTCAGCCTGAGGCTTTGGGGGATTCCTTGGACCAGGACTCTGGGCTAATTGTGCTCATTCTCCTCCCTGCAGGGTTTGTGCTGGGAAAACTCAGGTGGGGAAAGGTCCTTTGTGCCCCAACTCACCTGGGAGCAGGTGCAGATGTAGCATCCAACCCCTCAGACAGGCAATATTGAACCTTTAGTGCCTCACCTGCTGGCAAAGGGGATCATTCCAGACCCCTGGAATAAACCCCAGGAGCTTCCAGACAGCACAGGCTCCCAGTGCTGGTGAGGTTGGCAAGGAAAAGTCTAAAAAAAGGTAAAATCCACTGAAGTTTCTTCCAATCCTCACATAATCCTGAGCTGAGTTGGAACTGGGTGATCTCTGAGGTCCCTTCCAGCCCAAAAACCATCCTGGAATTGTGGGAGATGGAGAAAAGGAATTGCAGGAGGAGCTTCTCAAAGCCCAAAGTGGGAAACCCCAGAAATGAGGAGATGGGGGAGACCCCCCCTGGCAAAGGTGCAGCAACAACAGGGATGGTCTGGCCAGGGGTTTGCTGGTTCTTTTGTGGGGACTCTGCAATTCTGGGGGGAATTTCTCCTGATTTGCTCCCTCCAGTCGAGGCTCAGGCACAGGAGGGAGTGGTGGGGTCTGGAAACTGCCTGAAAATCAGGATGTTTGGGCATGAAAAGGACTTTGTGGGGTGGCTTTGCTGAATTCAGATGTTCAGGTTTCTCCCCACGCTCAGATAAAACTGTCAGGATTCATTTGTACAGATCCTTCCCCAAAGCCTCTTCCTCCCTCCCTCCCTCCCTTTTATCTCCTTTAATACTTTATCCAATAATATTTTAATTTTAATGATAGGAATTTCAGAGTTGTAAAGGCTCTTTATAACTTTATTGACTTGGATAAACCCCCCTTTGTTGATACCATAAATACTCATCTTGATGGAGATGGATTTGTTATTTTTGCACCAGAATCCCTGATTTTTTGCAGTATAAAGTGCACTTTTTCTTAAAAAAAAACTTGTATTCCTGTCTGATGAGTGTCTTATGTGCTGAGAGGGATATTCTGCCAAAGCTCCAAAGCTGAGGATGTTGTTAATTCTTCGAGGTATTAATTGAAACCTGAGAGCTGCTTCTGCTCAGCCTATTTTAAGTAGAGAAGGAAATGCCTCCCCTGCAAAGGAATTGAAGATGGGAAACGAAACTCTCACTGCCCTTAAGTAAAACTCTGTGGGACTTCAATCCACCTTCGGGTTTTCTATTGCACCAGCTCCTTAAATCACAAGTGTTTACTTTGATGCTCATCAGGGAGTGCCTTGTCCTGGGCTGGGCTCAGTTTGGGAAGCAGAACGGTGGGAATGGCCATGGATTTGCCCCCAGGGGGGTGGGAACACTGGGCTGGAGCTGCTGGGTGGGTGGGAGTCCCTGTGGGGGCTGAGGCTGCTCCTCGGAGCCCTGAGGGAGTTCTGCAGCTTTGCTGACACCCACAGGGACCTCTCAGAGGGACCAGCCCAGGGTTTGCTGCTCCCCTGGCCCTTTGGGGTGGGTTGGCCCCACTCCAGAGGGTGTTCCCGAGGGGATTGTCCCCTCCCCAGCCCCCTGGGACCCCCAGCGTCTGTCTGGGGGGCTCTGGGCTTGCCCACCTCGTGCTTGGCAGGGCTCTTGGAGCAACAGTTCTGTTCTCTGGGTGTGTTTTTGCAGTGCCTTGTACCCCCCAAACCCTCTGTGTGTCAGGAAGGGCTGGAACTGCTCTCAGCTTGTACTGCCAGACTGGACTTTGTAACTGAGGATTTAAACTGTTTCAAAGGAAATAAAGAGTTTAACTCTGACTCCACGTGCTCTTTAACCCTCCTTGTTGTTACAGGGGCTGTTTGCAGGGTGGTTAGTTGAACCTGTTCCCCCTAAACCCAATTTCCTTTGGCCACATCCACGTGTCCTTCCAAGCCTTCCAGGGATGGAACCTGTACTGGCTGTTGGAAGGTTTCTGGGCCTGACTGGGAGGGAACTGGGAGGGCTGGGGCCACCAGATGGTGCTGCCAGACAGGCACGTTGTGCCCTGTGTCACCCCAGAGCAGGACAGTGGATGGGGAGACCCCTCCAGATCCAGGGGGTCCAGGACATGGGGAAGGTAAAACAACTGGGCAGCTCCAGGTTGATCCGGGACAGCTGGAGGTGCAACACCTGGATGGCCCCAGGTTGATCCAGGACAGGTGGAGGGTACAACCCTTCCACAGATGGAGGTTGGTCAGGGACAGCCAGAGGGTACAACCACTCCCCAGCTCCAGTTTGGTCCTGGGAGCATCTCCTGATCTCACCTTTCCTGGTGCTGCAGAGATGGCAGGAAAGGAGATGTCACAGCATCAGGTCCTGGAGGACAGCCCCGTGCCAGGGGGTTGGTGTCACCCCCATCAGCAGCTCCATGGGACATAGGATGGATGCTGGATTTGTTATCCAAGGCACAGCTTTGCTGGGACAGGTTAAAGCCCAGCCCAAGCCCAGGGTGTCCCAGGGGGATGGGGCTTGGGGGGTCCAAGTCCAAAAGGTGCACCCCTTGGTCTGGGGAGTTACTGATGGTTTGTGCCTGGAGGGGGGTCTGAAAGGAAAACCTCCCAGTTCCTCTGGAATCTCTGCTTTTTGGGGTCTTTCTCATGCCCTGACTCGGAATGGTTTTTTCCTGAGCTGCCATGGTGACCTTGCTGAGCTCTCCAGCCTTTTCTTGCAGGTGGAGCTTTTATTCCAGGCACCAACACCTGGTACGTGCTGGGCACGGGGAGTTTGGGATGTCCCTGCCAGGTGAGCCAGGACAGCGGCCCCGGGGACTCTCCCTGAGCCAACCCCGATGACATCGCTCTCCTTTGATTCCCTTTATGAGGTGCTGAGCGTTTCCTGCCCGGTGTTCCCGGGTGATGTCACGAACTGGGCAAGTCACGTGTCGATGAGGTCATTCTGCAAACGACTCCCTGGAGCGACACATCCCAAGTTTTGTCGCTGCTGAGGAGGCTCATCATGGAGCTTCCCACTTGGATTCCTTGGTGGGCATCCAAAGATTCGTGGAGGACATCCCTTTGGAGGACTTTAATCCCTTTTCTAACGCCCTGCTCTGTTCCCCCTCTTCTCTCCTCCCCGACTCCTCAAACCTTCCAAACCTTCCTAAAGGAGATGGGAATTTTGGACAGCCTCCATCTGGCTCCCTCTCCTTGGTTCCCCAGCTTGCAAATCAAAGCTGAGCTCAAGCAAAGGTGCCCGAGGAGAGCCCACCCTCTCCTGCTCCCCGGAGCTTCCAGGGAAACAGCTGCGGATCCGGAGCTGGGGAATGGCTGGAATTTCCTGCCTGCTCCGAACAGCCCTGGCTGCCTCCGGTGGGGCATGTGCAGGCAGGGCCCAGGGCAGGTCCAGGGCAGGGCCCAGGGCAGGGCCCAGGACAGGTCCCAGTGCTTGTCCCAAGCAGGTCCAAAGAGACATCCCAGGGCAGATGCCAAGACATGTCCCAGGACATGTCCCATGGCAGATACCATGGCAGATCCCAGGGCACATGCCAGGACATATCCCAGGACAAGTCCCAGAGCAGGTCCCAGAACATGTCCCAGGGCAGATACCAGGACAGATCCCAGGGCAGGTCCCAGGACATGTCCCAAGACATGTCCCAGGGCAGATGCCAAGACATGTCCCAGGACATGTCCCATGGCAGATACCATGGCAGATCCCAGGGCACATGCCAGGACATATCCCAGGACAAGTCCCAGAGCAGGTCCCAGAACATGTCCCAGGGCAGATACCAGGACAGATCCCAGGGCAGGTCCCAGGACATGTCCCAAGACATGTCCCAGGGCAGATGCCAAGACATGTCCCAGGGCAGATCCCAGGGCACATGACAGGACATATCCCAGGACATGTCTCAGAGAAGGTCCCAGGGCAGACACCAGGGCAGGTCCCAGGAAATGTCTCAGGACATGTCCCAGAGCAGGTCCCAGGGCAGGTCCCAGGGCACATGCCAGGACATGTCCCAGGGCAGGATTTGCTGCCTCTCACACCCTGGGACGTGTTCCTGGGGACACAGCAGAGCAGAGAATTCCCAGTATGACCTTCCCATCCCAGGGATGACACCCTGACTGAGCATTTCCCCATTCCAAGGCTCCTCACTGTGCCTTTCACCCACCCTTTCCCCTCTGCCTGGAGATCCCACCTGGACCCACCATCCAGGGGCTACAGACAGATATTCTCCACCCACCTCTGCCAGAACAGGATTTTCTTGGCCAGTTCCCAACATCCTGAGGGGAAAATCCCTTCTTGTGCTCCTCTCCAGCTGCTTCCCCCGCAGTGGATGCTCCTGGACGTGCCCTGTGTACACAACCCCTCCCCAGGCCATGACTAATTCCCTCCTGACAGGCACGTGAGGCCTGAGCTGTGTCCAACTGCTCAAAGAAATCCATTTATTTCTGCTGGAGGTTGCACCAACAGCATCGTCACCGGTTTCTCCAGCAGCTCCCACCTCCATTCCTCGTCCAAAGTTGTGCCTTGTGCTCAAAAAATCATCCAGACTCTTAAAATCCTACAGTTTTAAGGGGCTTTCTGGGTTATCCTTCCATTTTCTCATGTCCTAAAGGTTTCTTTAGTAAAAAAGATGCTGTTCTGGAATGTGCCCAGGTTGGATTTGATTTCCTTCATTTCTTTCCCCCCCACTTAAAAATAAACCATCCAGGCTCTTAAAATCTTCCAGTTTAAAGGAGATTTCTGGGTTGTCCTTCCCTTGTAGCATCTCCCAAGGGTTTCCCTGGTAAAAGAGATGCTGCTCTGGGATGTGCCCAGGTTGCATTTTGTTCCTTTCATCCATTTTTCCCACCTGCTCAGTGTTGGAAATATTTTTGGAGGAAGAGTTTAGGGCTCCTCTGGGTTCCCTTGGAGCCTTGTGCTCCTCTCCCAGGCTCAGCACCACCATCCCAAGGGATCACAACACTCCCCAAAGCCTTGGTCTGGGAATACCTCCTGGATCCACACCAAAAATGAAGGGAAAGGGCTATTTTGGCACATTGGAGGGTCAAGAGGCATCTCCCATTGAACAAGAAGAGGCTCCCACCATAAAAAAAAGCTGCTTTTTGAAGCTGCCTCTCAGCCACTGCCACATCCATCCTGCCCAGGCCGAGCTCCTTCCCTGCTCCTCCTGCAGATGATCCTGAACATCCTGAGCTGGTGGGACCCACAAGGACCATGAAGCCACCTCCATGATGCTCTCCAGGTGTTCAAATCTGCTGATGAGAAAACACCATTGCCCACTGAAAAACATCCTCAGGCCCCACCTGGAAATCCGAATCCACCCAGGAAGAGGTTCCTTGGAAGCTGAGAAGGTCCCGGTGCCCAAAGCATCGGCCCAGGAAGGGGTTTGGGGGTTTCTGAGGGTTTCCCAAGCCTGGTTTCCATTTTTGCTGCTTGGACTGGAGGCATTTCCTGCACTTGAGGGGGGCTGGGAATCCGAGTTAATCGTTGACTGAGGGCTCAGAGGAGGCAGGAATGTCTTTGTCCAAGTGGAGCAGAAGTCTCATTTTTGGGACATGCCATAAACTTGCAGCGAAGGGAGAAAAATATGAGTCCTGCTGTGATGGGGCAGAAGCTGCTTTTTTGCTCTCCTGACCCATCCCTTGTTGGCTTTGATTTGGAAACATCCAAAGGTCACCACAGCCCCCACTCTGCTGGATCATGATGACAGAGCTGGGAAAACACTGGATGTGGCTTCCTGAACCTCCCACGCTGGCAGAGGAGGGAGAGCCCTGACCCTCACCCCTCTGTGCCCCTTCCCACACCTGGAATGAGATGGGATGGAGCAAACCAGCTGCAATCCCCTTGTAAATGTGGCAGGTGCCCCTCTCAGGGGCCAGATGGGGTTTTCCCCTTTCCCCAGGATTTTCTCACCCCAAATTATTCCTGGAAGTGCCAAAGGTGGCTCCAGCCCCGACTTCCCTGGAGACCAAGCCTTGAGAGCTGTTGGAGCTTCATGTGGTGGCAGCAGCCTGGCTGCTCCTCCCTCCTTACCCTTTGGCTGAAAAATACACCATGGGAAAGCATCACATGCCTCATTTCCAGGGAATATCCCCCCTCCAGAATCCAACCTGCTCAGCCCAGGTGACTCCAGGGTGCACTGAGGTGCCAGGGGAGCACCTGAGCCAGCACTGTTTGCCTTGCTCTGGGCTGCTCTGGGGTGCTGGGAGCTGGAACCCCACTCTGTTGGTCCCAGGGTGGTGCCCACACCTTCCCAATGGGCTCTGGGCACATTTTTGGGATCCCTTACCCAACAGCTGCAAGGAACTGATAGACCCAAAATCTGGAGGGCGGCACTTCCCCTCTCACCACTTGTGATGAGGAACTCTAGAAATAAAAACCCCTGAGGTTTCTGCTGGTTCTTGTAGCCATGGGGCATTTCCTGCTTTTTGGGGAATCAAAGCCCTCTGGAGTCCCCCCATCTGTGCTCACCCACCCCCTCAGTGTCCCCCCACCAGAGGTGGGAGGGCTGGGCAGGGCAGGGCTGGGCATGGGCATGGGCAGGCACCAACTGGAGAGGAACCTCCATCCTGCTGGGAAGAGGTGTTGGATAAACCCAACTTTCTGATGCCAAAGGACAGAGGAGATGTGGGATGAGCAGAGAGAGTGTGGGATGAGCAGAGGAGATGTGGGATGAGCAGAGGCTGCACAATCCCCTCTTGCTGGTGAGGACACGCTGGGACGTTTCATCACCACCCACCCAGCATTCAAACCAGAGCTCCAAATCCCTGGTTTATGGCCCTTGCTGGACTGTAAATCTCCGACCTCCAGGGCTGGCGCCTTCTGGGGAAAACATCCGGCTCAGGCAACCTTTGGTGCTCCAGGAGCACGAGGGACATGCGTCACTCCGGGGTGGGGGTCACACCCACGGAGAGGAAACCCATTGCAGAAGCAGAACTTCAGCATTTTGGGGTTTGCTGGGTCTTGCTCAATGGGGTTGAAGAGGTTGGGGCCTCTTCCTCTCTGCCTGGACGTGCCAAGGGCTCTGGTTCAGCTCTGGGTGAGCACTTTTGGCACCATCTGGATGGTGGAAGGGTCTGGTGGCCAGGCTGGCACCTGCTGGGGACACCAAGATGTCCGGAGAGAAGGGGGTGATGTGATGGTTCTGCCCCAGGGTGGTACCCAGAGGTTTGTGGTCCTTCTGGTGGTGTTCCTTCCTCCTTGGATTGAGGGGGCTGAAGGGTTGCTGGGAGATGGATCACACTGGGCTTGGTGCTCTGGGAACTCCCCAAGGATCCCCCCTGGGAAGAAGCTCTAGAGGGAGGTTCATCCCTGCCCAGCTGCTGGAGGGATGGGGAATGTCCCACACGTGGCAGTGTCAGGATGGTGCCCAAATCCACACGGGATGAAACCCTGGAGATAAACCTGGCAGCAAATTTGCCCTGTGTGCCACACATGGGGTTTCACCCCAGCTGGATTCCCTGGGAAGAGAAAGGTGGTGAAACAGGGAGAGGACCTGGTGGGCTCCTGCTCCTCTTCACCCATCCTGCTGCAAGGACGGATCCGGAGCAGGGCAGAGGAGCCAGAGCCCGGGCAGTGCCCTCCACGTTGTCCTGGTCATCCTGACAAACTTCTGTCTCGTGTTTTAGGGTCAAACGCCTGATCTCCGCTTTGCCTCAGGCAACCCCCTGAGAAAGCGGGTGAGAAAAGCCCGAGGAGGAGCAGGGGATAAACAGCCGTAAATCACGGGATTACTGCGAGCACGTTCACCCCGTGGCAGGAGCGCAGCTGAAGACCAGGCGCTTGGATCAGCTTCAGGATATTTGGGAATGGCCTCTCCTGCCCCAGCCGGCGCCGGGGGGGACCTGCCGGTTTCCTCGTCTGACCGGCGGTTTCTCATCCCTCTGCTCCTGGTTTTTAGTCCAAGCATCCCTAAGGAGAAGGTGGGAGACGGTCCTGTGCCAACCTCTGTGGCTTGTCCCCACCTCTGTGGCTTGTCCCCACGGCGGGTTTTCTCCTCCCTAACCCTGGGCTGGCGCGGCGCTGCCCGACACACGTGGCCCAATGGACTGGTGCCACACGGCGTGCCCGGCTCCATCCCGACTGGCTCCATTTGGGATGACGTAACCCCGGCCACAGTCGCTTCAGAAGGCGCGGGACACGGGATATACCCACCGCCGGCCGCACCTGCACGGAGGAGCCGGTGGCACCAGCCCCTTTGATGGAACAAGGTCCAGGGCTGGTCCCTTCCCTTCTTTCGGGCACGAGCCTGGCACGAGCCCGACAGCCCAGCTCTTCCTCCCTGCCCCATTCCTGCTCCGGGGGGATTTTGGGAAGGGACTGCGTGCCCGGATCAGTCCCGTGTGATAACAGGGACCCTCATGCCAACAGGGCAAGGTGACAGGCAGGGAAGGGGGCTGAGGGGGCAGGGATGGGCAGCAGGAACGCAGCGCTCCTGGCACAGCATCCCCTCCATCACCCGCACCACCAGCGGGCGGGGGAGCTGAGGGAATCCCCAGCCACGCGATCCGTAGGGAAAACGGGACGTGTAAGGGAAATATTTGTCTCTGGAGAAATAGAATTCC
The DNA here is from genome assembly GCA_013396695.1 of Sakesphorus luctuosus. Classification (NCBI taxonomy): domain Eukaryota; kingdom Metazoa; phylum Chordata; class Aves; order Passeriformes; family Thamnophilidae; genus Sakesphorus; species Sakesphorus luctuosus. The sequence goes on along the minus strand of VWZD01007938.1, from coordinate 23,167 downwards.
ATCTTTTTTTATCTCCACAGCTGCAAACCACCCTGTAAATCACCCGCTCCAGCACCGGCAGAGCTGCCGTGCGAAACCCCGGGAGGAGAAGAGAAATTCCTGCTGGGAGTTGACTCCGCCAGGAAGGGGGGACGGAGGGCGGGCAAAGTTCGGCTCCTATAAAGTCCGATCTGGTCCACTTCATTCATTCCCCTGGGCAGCATCTCCAGCAGCGGCACCTCCAGCCTCTGCACGACGCTTGGGAATAAATAACAAATCCTGCAGGATGACGAGGCCGCTGCGGGACGTCGGGGCCGCCCTCACCTGCCTCCAGCTCCTGCTGCTGCTCCTCGTGGCCGTGGAGTCGCCGCCCCACGCGGGGGAGCGGGACAGGCTGCAGCTGGAAGCCGTCAAGAAGGACATCCTGGAGCGGCTGGACATGCCGGGTCCCCCCGTCATCCGGCACCAGCTGGACCAGGAGAGCGTCCAGAGAGCGCGGCGGCTCTACCAGCTGGAGGTGGCGGAGCTGGCAGGGAACTGGAGCCGGGAGAAGGAGGAGGAACGGGAGGAGGAATCCTCGGCCAGGACCCGGCGTTTGCACCGTCTGAGCCTCATCTGTGAGTGGCCGCGGCTCCGCGTCATCCCACGACCCTCATCCCCGTGGGACACTCGTGTGTCCGTCCCGGTCGGGCACGGTCGGGACATGACCGGGCATGCAGCGGGGTGGCCACAGCCACCCTCATCCCGCGGCTCCCTCTGCCCTGGAAAAGGGGAGGAGCCGCTGCTGGAGCCGCTTGGCTTCAGAACACCGAAATCAGGGAGTTTGGGATTGACGCCTGTGATGGGCGGCGCGGTGGCGGCTCGGGGGGCTCGGAGCGGGGCTCGAGGTGTTTGGGGGTAAACAGAGGGGAGATGCCAATCTGAGCCCCAGTTTGGGGGGTTTATCTGGATCTGGGGGGATTTAGGGAAATATTCTGCTCCTGGGGGGACAGCCGTGGCGTGGGGTGGGGGTCACCCCGACTGTCCTGGAGCACCTGCTCCAGCACCAGCAAGACTGAGACCTCCAACTCGGGGGTCCCTGGGGGAGGTGGGTCCTGAGGGATCTGGACACAGGGATGAATTTCCAGCAGCCCTCGGGCTTTGGGTGATCCCCGGGGTTTGGATGCCTGGCGGGAGCCGCTGGGCTGGCGGGGAATTACCGGCTCTTACATCAGCTGTCCCTTCTGTCCCCGCAGTGCTGCGCTGGCCGGACATCCCGCAGGGACCTCGGGACCCCCAGGGACTCCAGGGCCCCCACAGTCCCTATCGCTACCGCCTCCTCCTGTCCCGCACCGAGGAATTCCACCGGCAGCTCCAGGTGGTTCAGGCAGAGCTGAAGCTCTTCAAGCATCCCCCGGCCCCCCCCGCGATATCCCCCCGGGTCACCATCTCCACTCTGCAGGGGGATGACGAGACCCCCCAGCTCCTGCGGAGCCAAGAGCTGGCCCCCGATTCGCAGAGCCTGGATGTGACAGCCGCCATCCAGCCCTGGGTGGCCGGGCCCGAGCCCACCCTGCGCCTGGAGCTGAACTTCACAACCAACGTCTCGGCCGCATTGGCCACCTCGGAGGGGGACACGCTGGTGCTGGAGGTGCAAACCCAGGAGAAGACGGGGCGGGGGGCCAGGAGGGCCCGGGGGCTGGAGGAGGAGTGCGGGAGGAGCGACGGGAAGTGTTGCCTGAAGTCGCTGAAGGTCTCGTTCCAAGACATCGGCTGGTCGGACTGGGTGATCGCCCCCCACAGCTACTACATGAGGTTCTGCGAAGGTTCCTGCCCCCACAACTACAAACCCGCCAACATGCACGCCCAGATCAAGTCCCGGGTGCACTCCCTGTCCAGGGCCGCCCCCCCGCCCTGCTGTGTCCCCGCCGGCTACGACCCCATGGTGCTGATGCACTACGATGGGGAGGGCAGGCTGGTCTCCACTGTCTTCGAGGACATGCTGGTCACCAGGTGCCACTGTGCCTGAGGGCATCTCTGATGGCTCCAACTGGGATGTGTCACCGCCCAGGTGAGGCCTCCCAGCAGCTCCAGCATCCCAAAATCCAGATCCTGTGGCACCAAATGTCCCCACACCAGACCTGCCTCCACCATGGAGCTCAGCCCTGGCATCTCCAGCCCCAGCATCCCAAAATCCAGATCCTGTGGCACCAAATGTCCCCACACCAGACCCAGCTCTGCTGTCCAGTTTAGCCCCCAGGGGGGCTCCAGCTCCGTTGCCCAACTCAGCCCTGGGGTCTCCAGTTCTGGATTCCTCTCCACAATAACTTCCTCCTCTCTTCTCTTACTTAAATCCATGTTTTATTGGGTAGGTGGTGTCTTCCCACCCAAGATGCCCCAAAGGGGACAGGGTAGGTCTGTCCCCACATGGCCACATCCCACCATATCCCACTCCATCCCCTCTTCTCTGCTCAGAGACTTATTTGTAGACCCCCCCCCCCCCTATTTATTTCTAACTTATTGTATTTTATACCAAAACACTTTTATTTGGGAATCAGGCATTTTTCTGTATTTGCATTTTATATATTTCTATAAATCAGGGAGGATATAATAATAGAAATGAATAAAGTGATGGGAACAGGCATTCTGGCTGCTCCTCCTGCTCAGCTGCCTGGGGGTCTCCAACCAGCCCCACAGTTGGGACCCTCAGGTCCCCTGGGATCTGACTCCATGTGGATTGGCTGGTAAATCCTCATGGCTTTCCAGTGCCATCCTGCCAGCCTGTGAGTAATGTCTGGGCACTGTTCCCAGAGACCTTTGAGCTGTTTGTGTCCTTGGGATGGGTGTTGGGCACAGCCTTGACCCCCAGGTGGGGCATCCAGCCAGGATGTGGCCATTGCCCCATTTCCAGGTGCCTCCAGCCCTGGGACCCCCTGGGCACCCAGGGGTGGGGGAAACCCACCATGGGGGTTGGTGGCACACTCTGTGTCCCCGAGGGACTCGCCATGGCTGGATGGGGTGGCTCTGCTGGTCACAACTCCCCTCTGTCCTGTCCCCTCTTCCAGTGGGATCCAGGACTGTCCTGGGCTTCCCAGCCCCAAAGCAGCTGCTGGTGGGGACCTGGGCTTGAGGGATGTGGGATGTGGGGACCTCTGCTCTGGGAACTGGGGCATTGCGGACCAGAGCTTGAAGGACACACACTATGGAGATGCCCATGCCTGGGGGCACAGACTGGAGGGACCTGGGTCCTGGTCCCTTGGGACCACCGCTCTGGGGACATGGGCTCTGGGGACCTGTCCTTGAGGCTGTTGGTCCTCTGGGACTCCTGCCCTGGGGGAATGGACTCTGTGGATGTGCCTTTTGTGACCTTGGCCCCTTGGAACCCCAGCTTTGGGGACAAAGGCTTTGGGGACCTGTCCCTGAGGGTTCTGGTTCCTTGGGATCCCCCTTTGGGGACAAGTGCTTTGGGAGCTCCAGGGGTGCCTTGTGTCCTGCCCAGGGGTCCCCCACAGACCACGAGCTACTTGGGTAATCAAAGCTAATTAAATCATTTAATGAGGCACAGTGAACCCTCACAGGGACTAGGGGGACACGCAGACAAGTCTCCACATCCCCAGACTGCTGTTCCCCTCAGGGTGCCCAGCTCGGGGTCTCACCAGGAGGATTAAAAAAGGGGACTTTGCTCTGTGCCCCAAAGTGGCAGATTTAGCAGAACGGGTGGCACAGCCACGTCCGGATGTCCCCAACGGCTGGCACGGCCCTGGGCGAGCGGTGCCACGGCCCCAGATGGGGAAGAGGAACCCAAGGCCGTGGCACCCCCAGCCCTCTCCTGGGGGGCCCCACTCGTGTCTCGGCCGGAAGGCTCCGGCTGCCGGCGGATGCGGCACGAGGTGTCACCACGGTGGTGGCCACCGGCCCCGGAGGAAGTGTCAGCTCAGCTCTCGCCCTGTGGTGGGAACTGGGGCCATGGAGGGGCCCAGGGCTGGAGGGTGTTGAAACCACCACCCCAGAAAGGTGTTCCCACAGGAAATGTGTGTGGGAACCACTCGTGTCCCCGTCCCAGCCGTGGGGAAGCCCTTGGAGCTCCCACGGAGTGCCCATCCCTGTCCCCTCTGGGATGGGGGGACAGCAGGGAAAGGGCATCACTGTGGGGCAGAGCATGTCCCTTCCAGCCCCCACAGTGTCCCCTCAGACCTCCCAGTGTCCCCCCAGCCTCCCAGTCCCTCCCTGGCCCCTCACTGGCCGGGAATGATGTAAATGTCCTCGCTGGGGCCCAGGGTGTTGGCATAGATGGGCTGGTCCCTGGCATCAGCCTCTCCCTCCAGGAAATAATCCCCATCCGCTGGGACCTGAGGGCTGGGGGGCAGGGGGGGTCTCCATGAGCAGGGACTGTCACAGGGAGGCTCTGGGGGTAGGGGAGGGGAAGGGTCTGGGACTTGGGGATGGTGAGGTGGGACAGGACAGGAGGCCACGGGCGGCACTATGAGGGTGGGGTGGCATGTGTGGGACAGACAGGATGGCACAGCAGGGGATAACATGGGACAGGATGGCGTGGGATAGATGGGCTGGGCTGGAATGGGATAACAGAGATGGGATGGGTTGACATGGTGGGAGAGGATGGATGGGATGGGGTGGGATAGGATGGGATGGGAAGGGATGGGATGGGATGGAGTGGGATTGGA